>JANHFT010004123.1:346615-364286 GCA_032467955.1 Pseudoxenodon macrops
GTCTGAAGTGGTGTAGGGTTTCCTGCCTAAGCAGGGGGTTGGACTAGAAGATCTCCAAGGTCCCTTCCAACTCTGTTTTTCTTTTCTCTTTGTTCTGGAGCTAGGAGAAGCTTCCCAAATGGCTTTGTACCTAATGGTGGATTAAAACCCGGAGGCTTCCTTTTTCTAGCCTGCTGCCTTAATCACTACGCCAAACTGGCTCCCCAGTTAAAGATATAGATGCACCATTTCCTTTAGTCATGCATCACTATTCACCTAAAATAGCAACAGTTATTTTACACTAAACGTCTTTAGTGTAGTAAAGCCTACACTGAGCCAGATTCAGAGTTCAGTTTTAAAATATTTTCATTTGTCAAAACCAACTTTATTTATCGTAGACTCCAATAAAACCCTAGCAGATACTCTGTGACTTGGATAACCGGGTAAAATTTACTAATATTTATTATAGTGGAATCACTCCATCCTTGGATTCTTCCAAGATTTTTCCCCAAAATCCCGATAGGAGGCTTTTTTCCTCTGGTCTAAAGTCAATGTATTATTAGATGATAACCTGGACAGACCTCAATCTCCCATATTAAAACCATACTTGAACATGCTGAATCGTAGAAACTGAATCAATTTCTCATTTTTATCTGTCATTTTAGCCTATATTGTAGAAGTCAACTACTTCCTTACAGTTTTGAGTGTCTTGGTTTTATGTAACATGCATGCATATTAAATTGTTTTATTGGACTATAAAGCAGTAAATATGCAAGTGGGATATTATTTGCTAATAATAAATGTTTACTATTAGGAGTACTGCATTGGACCAATCCAGGATGCATCTTTTGTTTTAAATAACGTACAGTAAAGCAGAGAAATTAATAATGGGATAGTATTTTGAGGAACAAATGCATGATGGATAGTACAATTATGCTTACTTCATTTAATTCCAGAGTATAAATAAGGACAGGTGCATTTAGTTCTCTTAGCATTTTACATCTTAAGTGTTTGATTAGCCATTGGGCATTATAGATCAGAAACCATTTCATGTAATTATCCATTAAAAATATATTCAAGTTAACTAATTAAATCTTTTAAATTGTCTTTCTTTCAATTTTCCCATTAGGAGTAAAAATGTTTATGGCCTTATGGTCATTTTAATTCTAAAATTGATACATTGAAAGTTTAACTTACTTAAAATATGTTTACATCATTGTATAGACTTGCTTGAAAAGTTAGCATTTAACTTTTTTCCTTCTTCTTTTCAGCCTGACTAAATATATAGTGTTACTATGTTTAACTAAATTTTTGAAGGCTCTAGGATTGTTTGAATCGTATGATCTCTTGAAAGTAGTTCACCTTGTACAATTTATCTTCATTGTAAAACTTGGGTGAGTTGTCTTTTGTTTTTGTTTTTCAGCACTTGTTATTATCATTTGTTTTTTATCTAAACACCTATGGAGATTCTCGGTCATCCAGGTCATAGCTGTCCCAAAGATGCTTTTTCAAGAGGCAACTGGACTTTCTTGTTTTTCTTTGACAATGTTTTACTTCTCATCCAAGAAGCGAAATTTCTTCAAACAAAAACAAAGTTCAGTTCCTCTTGAAAAAGCATCTTTGGGACATTTGTATCTGCACATTTTTCCTGGGGGAGGTGGTCATCATCATAGACTTGTTGAGATCATCGGACTGTTGAAAATTTATGGTCTCCTGTTACCAAGCATACTCACTCATTTTAATTCTTTTTCACAGCCATTTCTAGTCACTGTTGGAATCAGTCAGATCATTTTAATTAAATGAATTTTATTTTGTCACAAAAAATCTGCAACCGTAGTTTGTTAAAATAATTAGCATCGGTTTAGAGTTGAGACCATTGTCAAAAGTATGTTTGCAAATTGCTTTTGGTTAATTGGCTAGTAAAAATGTTGCAGATATATTTATAAGTTTATTTCTACATATCTTTTAAATAAGTATGTAGAATAGAAATAAATACATAATGCAGAAATGCTGTTTTTCTGTAGCTTTCTATAAATCCATATTAATTCCTACATGAAATAAGATTTGTTGGGTTCTAGATAACAAATGATAGATTTGTCTTATTCTGTGAAATGAATGCTTTAAAATGCCATAGCCAAATTTACAGATATATAAATATAATGTAGGCACTGATCTTTTTTTCTAAATTGCAGTCATTGACTAACAGGATTTTGTATTTCTACAGATCTGCATTTTTTACAATTTTGATTCAAAAACCATTTTCTTCTGGAAAACCAGTAACTAAGCATCAGGTCTGTAGAATTTTGATTAAAGAGATCATGTTTATATGAACTTCTTTAAAGGAATTGTTAAAGACAAGCTGTGTATATGTATAGATCAGAACATAACATTTGGAATTAGAATGTCAGAATGCTTATTTCAGTTGGAAATCAATTGTAGCATTGCAGAAACTTCCCCAAAATTGTATTAAATCATGAAAGATTCAAGATATTTTTCATGATTTGCATTGGAAAATGCATTTTGGAAAGCTTGAAAATATTGTGTTGGTTACGTATTTCTGTCTCTGAAATAGTTTATTAAAATTAAGAATTTATACAATCAGGTTGCCTATTAAATAAAACACATTGAATACAAAATATTAGTTCTCTACATCATTTATACTTTGTTATATTTACAATCCAAGACCAAATGTCATTCTCTAAAGTAACCAAAGCTCAGTTGTCAGTTCAAGAAATTATATATTAGCTGCTATTACGGGTAGTCCTCGACTTACAACAGTTCATTTAATAACTGTTCAAAGTTACAATGGCACTGAAAAAAGTGACACGACTATTTTTCACACTTACAACCATAATAGCATCTGCATGGTCACATGATCAAAATTCAGACACTTGGCAACTGACTTACATGTATGATGGTTGCACTGTCTGGAGGTCATGTGATCAAGCAAAGTCAATGGGGAACCCAGATTCACTTAACAACCATGTCACTAATTTAACAACTGCAGTTATTCACTTAACAGCTTTTGCAGGAAAGGTCGTAAAATGGGGCAAAATTCACTTAACAAATATTTCACTTAACAATTTGGGGTTCAATTGTCATAAGTCAAGGACTATCTCTATTACGGGCAGAAGTGTCATTTAATTTCATGCATTTATTTGAAGTATCTTATGTGCCACAACTTTGGGTGGCTCACAACAAAAATAAGACCAAAACAGCAATAACAACAATAAACAGTAAAAGCAGTACATCACCAAATACAATTCCCCAGCTCTAACCTTATCCTTTCCCAATGCTTGGGGGAAGAGCCAGCTTTTTAAAGCCTTCCTGAAAACTAAAATATTGGGGTCCTTCTAGGAGGAGGTTGCATGCAGTATTTTGTGAGAAAATTTTGAGAACTCAAGTATTCTGAGTTCATTTGCTATATATTAATGAATTAGTTCAATCTAGGATTGGGGGTGTAGCATTTTGGTAATGAAATTATTTTGTTAAGTAAGATAAGGACTGAAATTATCCAATTCTTTTTGGGAGATTTTTTGAGTTTTTTAAAGTTTTTTTAAAATGTTTAAAAACAATGTATAATAGTTCTACAGTGAAAGCTTAGCCTGATTTTATGTATTTTTCTCAGGATGGTAGAGTTTGGTGTTGCAGTCCTATAGAGTTTTGGATACTGCAGAGAAATGTTTAGTGGGCATCAAATGGCCTCCAAAGTTCTATATTTCTGCAATTGTACTAAAACTGTTTAAATATGAATTATTTGTTTTTAATGGGTTTTTGGTTTTTTTTAACTTTTGTATTGTGTGTGTTTTTTATTATTGGCTGTGCACCGCCCTGAGTCTTTCGAGAGAAGGGCGGTATACAAATTTAATAAATAAATAAATAAATTATTGAATTGTGTATTTCAGAATTAAATAGTCTTAACAAAACATTGGGTGTGCTTTTTAAGAGAATGATTTGGATTCAGAATTGAGTATAAGAATCCTCATGCATTTTTCTTTTCTTCCAGTGGATCAAAATAATTAAACATGCTGTTGTTGGTTGTATAATATCATTCTTGTGGTTTTTTGGCCTCACTCTGTGTGGACCACTAAGGTAAATATATTGTGGGTTTATCCATGAAAAATGTTATGTACAAATCAAGTTTATTTAGATTATCCTTCTCCAATCCTACAGAACTTTAAAGCAAAACTTCCATCCCAGCTAGCTCAAATTAGCGGAATTTGAATCCATTCACAGTAATAGTAAAAAGCTACACTAAAAGCTTACAATACAATATCTTAAAACAGACTGAGATGCCACACATGTCCATGATTGTAGCATCGATTTCCTGGACTGTGAATTAAAACCTACATTATAACTCTTGGAGAAGCTTTAACCTTTTTTCTTACACCAGTTTGAAATGCGTATATTAGGTCTAGAATTCATAACTTTATGGTAGCCGAAAGAAAAGTTATGTTAGCCTAGACCCATCCTTTCAGTTCAATCCTATACCGCTCTTTTCAGAAATTGATCCGTTTAGTAATGGAGAAGGAGTTTCTTCAAGGGTAGGACTTGTACTTATTCTGTGCAAGGTTACTTAAGAGTAATATTGAGAAATATAGATGAAATTCTTAATATCATTGAACCAGAGAGACAGAATTTTATTTCTGTTGTGCCTTGCAAAACTCAGCAGAAGACATACTGTATCCCCCACCCCAACCATAGACAAATGAGAAGGTACTGCAACAACTGTTCTGATTAAGTTGGTAGAAAGAATTCCAGAATACTGTTTGAGTGTTTGAGCCTCAGGTTTTCGAATTCGTGTCTTACAAAATTATATGCTATGTTCTTCTTTTGCAGAACTGTGTTGATTTTTGAACATAGTGATATTGTTGTCATTTCATTACTCAGTGTCCTGTTCACAAGTTCCAAAGGAGGACCAGCAAAGGTATCATTTGTTTTACAAAAAACTTTGTGTAATAAAAGTTTACATATTACCTCTTTTTTTGTTGCCATAAATTATTCAGATTATTTGTCTCCTATCGTAACCAGCTTCTCCATTTTTTTCCCCAGACTAGAGGAGTGGCATTTTTTATAATTGCTGTGATCTGCCTGCTACTTTTTGATAATGATGATCTCATGGCTAAAATTGCAGAACACCGTATCCTTTCCGATTTTATAATAGAGAGAATTTTTTACTAAATGCTCAATTTTAACAAGACGGTTAACATATTGCAAACAATGAAGTACTTTATTCTGTTAGGAATTGTGCCAATTGAATTACTATTTCTGAAATAAACTTACTAATACGTAACAGTATTATTAGTGGTTATGTAATAACATACTTTGGTATGCTGAGACACATTGGTTTTTATTTTTAAAAAGTATCTAGTTAATTTCCTTAATTTTCTTCTTCCTTGAAAAATAATGAGAAAGGAAACTATAGTTATACCTTTTTCATTCCTCTAAATTAATGTGATAATGAAAAGAAGTAAGGTGTTTGGGTTTTTTGTTTTGCTTATTGTTTATTGCCTATATACCATTATGCTCTGCAAGGAATATAGTATTTTTGTTTTAAAGTGCAAGCTGAATAAACTGAAAAATACTGCTTAACCTACTGTTGTTTCCAAACACAGAGGAATAGAAAGTAAAATAACATTACTGTAATATCTTTAGCTCTTATGAAAAACTGGGTATTTAACCATAATTAGGATTTCTCCCTAGTGAGAAAGTATAAAAAACTGACACCCCAAGTGAAAAGGACCTGCTCTTTAGAATTCTCTGCTACAATCCCTATCCCTGAACCAGATCATTTGAAGCTTTAAAGCAGGGGTGTCAAACTCAAGGCCCGCAGACTGCATCCAGCCCATGGGGTGCTTAGATCTGGCCCTTGGGGCCGCCCTGGAAACAGCAAAGGACTGGCCCATAGTGCTTCTGCCAACAAAAACAGAGCCTGGGAGGGCTGCTTGCAGCCCTCTGGAGCTCCACTTTCACTGGAGAGAGCTGCAAGTCATCGCTGCAAAAAACAGGTGCCCCCGATATGAGTGATGTCAAGATGCCCAGCTACACACAGTTTATTTTTTTCCTTCTCTCTGCACCAAGTTATTGCAATGTCATCTTTCCACAGCAGGTGGCATAGCCAATTTTCTCATAGATTCCTTATTTTGTTAATGTAAATCCACGTTTAAAGTATTTTCATTCCAAATTCTTTTTAAATCTTTACAAATTCCTCCAATCCAATTGTAAAAGCAAGAATCTTTAGGATTCGTGTTTAATCTTCATTTTCTTTTCCCATATTAAGTCCAAGTGCCAGTTAGCCACCAATTTCTGCTCCAGGCACTTTCACTCCTCTATTTTAAAAAGTTTTTTTCTCTCTTTAAAATAGCCAATCACTCACCCGGTTCCACACTTTGCTCAATCAACACTCCTGCACAGTCACTTAGATCAAGGTATCATTTCCTCCAGACAAGCATATCTTCTCTCCTGCTCAGTTCTTAGTGGCCACCCCAGCTGGTGGCCAGTAGTCCGCCTTGCCAGCCACCGGGTTTGGAAGCTTCAGTTTCCCCCCCCCCCAGGGAAATTGCCATTTCCTTGTTCATGCCGGTCCATGCCCCTGTACTCCACTGTCCCTCCAGGACAGTTTTGGGTCAACAAGGACCCCCGGGACAGCTGGGATTTGACAGCTTTTTGGGAGCACCCGAAAAGCATGTCATTTACCGGGATACTGACCACGCCTTCCATGTGATCTTCCTTTTCAAAGTTCCATTAGAATTTCTCAGGCAGTCTCACAATAATTCACTTTTTTTCCTACCCATTAGCAGCGTTTACCTGCCTGCAAACGTTAGAACAGAGATTTGCCTCTGACATAATAAACATCTTGATATAAACTGCCATAAGTGACAATAATTTCTTGGTAGTGACACTGTACTTAGGAAATATCCTAGTGTTGCTGTTTCTGCTTCCAATGTGGGATGGGGTAACGGTGACTGGATTTTATGTCATGGATTTTTAGTGTCATAAGCTCCAGAATCACCATGTATGAATTACACAAATATGAATCCTCAAGACCTGATTTGCACCCACTTGCTAAGTCCCAGGAAGTCAAACACTAATCCATCAAGATGCAAAGCTACCAAGTCCAAGGGAAAGGCAAATGCAAAGTACACAGAATCCACAGTCCATGTCCAATCCGAGGTAAAGGTCCAAACTCCATGAACAAATCCAAGGTCAAAATGTACATTCCATCATAGAACAATCCATAGTCAAGGAAACCAAAACCACAAGGATAAAGCATGCACACGGCAAGGGAATGAACAGTTGTTTCTAACAACCTCCAAATCCACTCATCCGAATAAATAGGGACTTGCCAGTGCAGCTCATGAATAGCCTCATTGACCTTAGGTGTGCCTATCTTCTCTCATCCCTGCACATTCACAAGATCAGGTGCCCACTGGCCAGTTGCAGCTGTTCACCTTCTTCCCCCTCCACTTCCAGTGGGACCTCTGAATTCTCCAGCAGTTGTGCCTTTCCTTTTCCTTCTACAGCCTGCTATTCATCTGGTCAATGTTCCAGTGACGTCTCCACTGTTCCTGGCTTCTCCAGTCCAGGCTCAGAGCCCCCAGCAACTTCCTGACTCTCTTCCGCATCCTTCTCCAAAGTCCCCGGAGCCAACTCTTATTTCCATCTGAGCTGGTATCCAGGGAATTCATCACAACAATCTTATGATTTATGTTGATTGTTTTTATTTAGCATCCTAGTATGATTTATGTTTGATTGCTTATTTAGTATCCTATGATTATCAATGAGTGTTGTATCTTATGATTTATGATTATTGTATTTTATTATGATTATCATGATTTATCACATGTTGCTTTTATGAACACTGAGAACTAATGTACTAATTTGGAGATAAATTCCTTGTGTGGTCCAATCACACTTGGCCAATAAAGAATTCTGTTCTATTCTCAATAAATTTGTTTAATAAATAAAATGTGAACACTTTCATGTAGGTTTGGCCATTAATCAATTCTGACTGAATTTTGAAAATATACATTAGGTTCAAATGCATTTTTCACCAAGTATGCATTTTAAATGTATATTACCCAAATGCTATTTTTAAGTCCCCAAATTATTTTATTGTGAAATACATACAGCTGTACATGTTTTAACTGAAATATACTTAAGCTACACATACACAATTATTTAAACTCAGAGGTATCTCACAAGCTACTTCCTTCCTTCCTGAGTCACTGAATAATCCATATTCCTTTAAAAAGCAGAAAGTCCTTCTCAACTTACCACTTGAGAAGCAGTAGCAAAATGAAGTAAGTCAGCTTTAGATAATTATAGAAATTCAATAAATTGCCAGCACTATGTGTAGTTTCTAAAGAAATTGAAAAGTTTACTTAGCCTGATCTCTCATATTGCCTTTACATGTAAAAGGAAACTGACAGAATGAATGAATGAATTTCTCTTATTGGGTTATTCCCAATTGTTTGGGAAGCTCACAAGGAAATAAATTTAGAAAAACTCACATTACAGGGAAAATCAAAAATTTATTACAGCTTCCAAATATGGTAATTGAGAAATACTACATGTTAAAAAAAAAAAAAACCTCCCAGAAAGATATGCTACATTGTCATATCAAAAAATCCTAGATAATTCTCATTTTAAAAGACACAAATGAAAGAAAAATATTGTAAAGTTACATGCATGCAATAGGTTGAAGATGCTTTGAGTTTCTGTAGTGAATAGAATTTCAGCTTAAATGACCCTTAAAATTCAATTATTCTGGAAGTTTCCGTCCATCTATAAATAAATAATAAACCAAAAGGCAAGCCAACCTATTTTATCATATCTCAACTTTTTGTTTCTGACAAGAATTGTAATACTAACATTGGGACAGTTATAGCATTCTCATGAGAACAATACAATTTACTTCTTTTCCCTAAGGATATCAAGAGAATATACTGGATGCAAACCAGTTATGGAAAATATATTTAGAGGAGATTCTGCTTATTTTTGTGAACAGATTGTTTGCTCAAAAATAAATGTACTGTGACAGATGTCATTACATGCCTCAGTCTTCAGCAGTCTCTAATGTATTTCAATTCTAGAAGACTGAGAAAAAAGTGCCAATCAAAAACAGTTGTTTTTATGAAAATTCCTAGTATATTAATCTGTCAGTTTATTTTTCACTACCACCCAAAAACAACCTCTGCTATGCATATGTGATGCATTCTGACCTGTTTCCAATTATAATCAACATATAGCACAATAATTCATATGATTTTTTTTTATTAATCAAACTTACATCTTTCCACAAGGATTTTTGGCAGTTTACAAAATAAGAACATACAACAAAGTACAAAATATAGGCAGGGAACAAATAAAATTCCAAATTATTGTGGTTTAGAATAAAACAACTAATGATTATTTTACTGTTATTATGATCATCCTCATCCTCACATTAAAAGTACAATGGAAAAGAAGACTCTTGAGAAATAACCACGAATAACTTCAATAGCACCTATTTCACAATAATGAAATTATGACCTTAGAGTAAATAAATTAAAACAACTTGAAATAAGATAAAATAATGGCATATTTTGCATGTGTCTCAGACTGGTTCCAGAAAAAAAAGGGTTGCTATGCGTTCTTAATATAGAGAAATCTTATTAAAACCTGACATTCTCTACAGGACAAATATGTAGCTTGGAATTTCTATTGTTCCTTTTCAAGAGTTAAGTGGCAAAATAAAAATGGAATTAAGCAAGCCCACAGATACTGTACATTATAGTATGATAAAGTGTGATGACTCTCCTCCCCCTGCCCGACCCTTCCCCAGACACCTCTTCCGATGTCAGCTCAGGAGAGGATGAACCAGTTCCTGGCACATCAGGAGGGAAATTGGTCAATGGCTTCAAGCAGCCATCTGAGAGTGATTTGGCTTAAGCACAGCTGTAGCAGGACAGCTGTGAAGCATCAGACAGGAAAGCATGCAGCTGCAGCCAGTCAAGGATGAGGAAGAGGAACTGCCTTCTACACCTGATCCAAGAACATGTAGAGAAAAGAAAAGGCAGGACCAGCAAAGGTTATCCAGATTAATTGTGAGGAGAAAGCCTCGCTCTTCTTGATGGGGTGCACCAGAAGCTGGCTATTCAGCATAGCAGACAGATGGAGGCAATACTGAGAACAATGTGTTCATTTCCCAGCTGTGTGTTTTCTGGTCCTGCCTTGCTTTGGATTGACACTGTATCTTGACTTGAAAACTCTGTCTGAGAGGAATTTATCAATCTAATTCTGCTGGTGCTTTATCAGGAATTCTGGATGAACGGCATTGAAGCCTGGTGCTTTACCATGTTTCAGGCTACCAAAGGCAGTGTCAATTTCCTTTATACAGAAGCGACAATCATACTCAAAAGCATTTGGCCTGACTGCTTAAAAACTGAAAGTACTTTCTTGACAAGAGGATTTCTTGACTTTCTTTGGAGGGGGATGCAACTCAAGAGGCTATTTGGTTAGAGTTACACTTGGTGTTTGACATGTGGGTGTCCAGCTTCACACAGTTTTCTTAATAAGCTCAAGCTTTCCTGCTGGATTTTCTGAAATTTAATCATTCTGTGTATTGTTTCCACTTCTTATGTCGATCTGCATCCAAGCTGTGTAAGAGATCGTTGGTGATCTCCGCATCACTGCTTTGTAGGAAGGTCTGGAAGAGCCCTTCAGTCTCTTCATTCCATCCTAGGTTGTACTCTCTTTTAAATCCTTGAGGTATATGTCTTTTCACTGAAGCAATTATTGCCTTTATGAATCTACGATTCATATTGACTACTTGGTGAAATCTATTGTATAGGTTTAATGTTAAGTTGCAAAGTGTTTTTTTATCAGAAAAAAAATGAATCTTTGGTTCATAAACATCTGTTCATAAATTGCAGTAGACACTTAGTTTTATCTCTTAATCAACAGTTCTCCCATCAATTATGCTATAATTTATATTTAAATCAATTTTAGTATGGTTATGAGAATTGTTAAACTAAGATTTTCAGTCATTTTTCAGAAGTTCAATATCTGAAATAATCTTAGAAATACAAACATAATATAAACCATTCCCCCACCAGCCCATGAAATTGAGGGAAAAATGTAATTGTGGCAAGAAACTTATTCTGTATATGAAAAGTATTTTCTTCTGCTATCTACACTTCTGGTTATAACTACTGTATGGCATTCATAATGCCTGAAAGGGGTGTCTGTAAAGAAAGGAAGTTGATGGGAAAATTTATGATACAGAAATTTAATAATTTACATACATTTTATAGATACTTTGATGATTTGAAATTTTTCTATTTCTAAGTTTGCACACTTCTTACAAAATATTTCCATATATTAATGCATGTGTGAAAACCTTAGGAACCAATCCTTTGCTGTGAACTTAGTTCAAATTCAAATTATTTACATTTTCAGTCTTTTTCAGCTTGCTTTTTGTAAAGGTTTTGTGCAAAGAAAAAACAGAAGATGACAATCTGCAATAATTTCTAGAAAAGGTATCCCCAAAAAATTACTTATCACTAATAAAGACTTTAATTTGTAAGATCAGTACAACAATGGCTAAATCAAAATGGCAATATGCTGTTGGTTCTCTCGACTGTTCTTTAGCTGCCTATCTGTACATTTAACATTAAATATAGGATGTCTTTTCACTTTGTCACTGAAGAAAGACAAACGTCTATGTCAACACTTGTCTCCATCTGTAAAAATATACTCCTGTTTTCTCCCTTGATCTAAGATTTTTAGCATTTTGGCAGAAAAGTATTCATATGGTCTTATGGGAAAACAATCACTTTTTAATTCCTTGGCATGGAAATTCACTTAGCAATGTCTTTAATGTAACTGTAAACATTTTAATATCTCTGCTTTTTTCCTGGATTTTGAATCATCACATCTATTTCTCATAGCCTTTAGGGGATTGAGAAACACATTTTCATTAATTTCACATTCTCAATACAACTGAAAATGAAATAGGTTACTTGCAACTTACATCTTGTAACACAGCTAATGTTGAAAGAACAATAATATTATTGATTATCTATGATGAAGCGATTTGCAGAGTATGCTAGCAAATGTGATCTTCCTGTACAACACACTACAAATGGATTCGGATGCATTTGCTTTCCAATTTGGTATTGTAATTACCCCAAGATTTCTTCAATGTATTTTTTTTGCTGTCATTGCATATTATGGAACAGTTGCTACTGATTGAATATTAAAAACAGAAGAGACAATGCACAATTACTCACAGCCTTATGCTGCTGCTGTGCCTAGCACATATTAAGAGATGCTTCTGGCAGATGAATTGCCCCATTTAAGAAACAGTAGGATGTCACTTGTAATCAATTAACTGAGAAGCTTCCATGTATGAATGGGTGATAGACCAGCTTACATCATTGAATACTAAGCAAATTGAGCCATTTCTCTAAATTTTCAGCCCCATTTACCTTAGGCATGTATTAAACAAATCTATAAAATCCTTAAGCAATTATCACTAGACAGTGATAAATAAAAAGCAAGAATGGCATTAATCAATTGTAGATAGTTTAAGACTCCTATAAATGAATCCTTATGCAGAATTTCAACAGTAAATATAAAATTATAGCTACTAATCTCCCCTCCCCCCAAATATAGTCCTTATTTGAAGAGTATTTTCAAGAGCAGTGCATTTAAATACATTTCCTAACATGAATGCAAAATGATGGATCACTCTTTTTAAGGCTATAATTGCCCGTCAAGGAGACATATAAAATCTTGTTCTGTCACCATCTTTATATGCTTTTAGAATTTAAAATGAATTTTTAGAAGGGTTGGTGAAGTTGGATTACATGTACCTGCCAATGTAATTCACAGATATAAAAAAAAAATAGCCAGGGCTTTTCCCCCCTTCTTTTTCTCAAGATAAGGATACAGGAAAATAATGGTTTCAGTTCTGTAGAAAAACTGCATACAGATCAGTTAGCGTATTCTTTTTGGATTTTATTATGAATGGCTGAATCAGGCATTTGGAATTCTGCAGAGTCAAAGCATGCTAAAATCTGAATGGGAAAACTACCTTTTGGCACTAAAAAGTCTAACTTATTTAAACTATTATTTGTCCATTATTTAATTATAATATTATCTTCCCACATTTATTGTGTTTCATCTCTTTCTGTTAAGTTGTAAATAAAATTGCCCTTAAAAACCATCAGTTTTTAACTTTTTCTGAAATATCTTCCCATATATCAAACATATTAGGAGACAGACAGATACAGATAATTTCTTCAGAAGAAATTCTTGCTAATTTCAGTGGACTAGTTTAAGAAACAAGTTACTTGTGTATATTAAAAAGGTATTTTAAACAATTAAAAAGCAGCACATAGTTTGTGCAGTTTGCACTGTTGGAAGTATGGATTAGAAAAAGACAAATGTCACAACTAAGATTGGATATAAATGTTAATATAACGCCCATTAATTTTTTAATTACTAGATTTGCACCTAATTCAAAATGAAAAACAGTGTGTGAAAGATCATATCTTGTAATCAAACCTCACAGGAACCTGCACACAGATCCAGTTGTCTGATTGTTTGACTGCTGACCATTTTACTCTTAAAATATGCCATTAGTCCAAGCATCACCATAACATGAACCAATGATATATATGCTTCCTAGTTCCAAAGTAGGATTGAATCTTGTAAGTCCACCCTAATATGTTTTGGGAAATTTTATAAATTCTTTTCCAGGAAAGTCAAACTCATCAACAACCTAAAGACATCCAACTCACTAGACAACACAACAAATAGTAATATGGCAATAATATTGTGACTAAAAAGTAGAGGACCACAAATAAGGAAAAAAAACAAAACAGGAGTCATCTACAAGATCCAGTGTAATGACTGCAACAACCACTATGCAGGACAAACAGGCAGAAGACATCCATGAACACAAACTAGCAGTCAGAAGACATGATGAAAACTCTTTAATTTCAGACATATGGACAGACTTAACCATAGTTTCACTTGTAAAACTGTGATCATCCTAGACCAAATTTAAAAACTCTAGGGAATTTAGAAGCATAGCACTCGGTCAAATTGTTCACATACACACAAACGATATATACTATACAAAGAGACAATCAACAAGCCAAAAAGGGAACAAAAAGCACTTCCCCACCAGCAATCAGCATCATTATTAAAATCAGACCAACAATCAAGTAAACAATATCCCAATCAAGCCAAACAAGGCAACAGTAAATAGCCCAACCAAAGAACATCTAAGAGCACCCTCACCAACACTGACAGAGAAAACCACTAGAATAAAAACTGAGAGCAAACCCCCACTTCTTACTAGCACTGATGATGTTACCTAATTTGGGTAATGAAATGTCTTCAAGAAAACAATCAAGCTCAGAGAGCACTAAGGGCACCAAGATTAAAAAATAGACCAAAGCAAACTCAAAAGCAAGAACAAGGAAAAGGAATAATGCAAGATTAAAAAAGACAACTAGGATTTAATTAGTCTTTAATCCGCAGCAATCTCATGTTTTATCTTAGTTTATTTAAGTTAAACTAAAAGATTTTCTCTGAGATTTTTCTAATGAATGTCTCAATCAATGTACAGCTACATACAAATTTACCAATTATCAGCAGTAGAACAGTTAGAACCTGAATACCAAAAATATTTGGTGGATTATTTACATATGTGCATTGAACTATCTAAGATGTTTTCAACATATTTTGCAGTAGAAATGCAATTACAATGTTTTTTATTCTTTTAAATGTAATGATATATAGTGAAAATTAAATTTAGATTAAATTAAATCCCATATTGGCTCTTGCCTTTTTTGAGGGAGACATTATCATCACATAACAAACTTACTATTATAATAGTAGTATGAAAGTAATTGAGGAAACAAGCTAACTAATTTAATCACTAGTTTTGTATTTTGAAGACTATCATCCTGAATACCAATCACTACATGAAATGCAGTTACTTCTAATCAGATACACACAGAATTCCACTATAAATA
Source organism: Pseudoxenodon macrops (assembly GCA_032467955.1). NCBI lineage: Eukaryota > Metazoa > Chordata > Lepidosauria > Squamata > Pseudoxenodontidae > Pseudoxenodon > Pseudoxenodon macrops. The sequence goes on from JANHFT010004123.1 coordinate 361,630, forward strand.
ATTCAGAAATATGAGCATAAACATTTATAATGTTCTACCACACCACTGTACTTTAATGCTATTAGATTAATTTAGCAGAAAGAAACATTTCAAATCTATCTTTAAATGGCTTCCTGGGGATATTATTAACTGTGCTTTTCCATAAGCAATTTGTAGAAAGTACAGAAATTTGTATGAAGTCATCATGTAGCCTGTAAAAAGAAAGAACATTGTCGGAGAAAAACTGAAATATGATCAAGGGAAAGCTCATGAACTTTCTTCATAAAACAGCTGCAGTCAGACATTTGGATATAATATTACATTTTATTAAAATGAACCATAAGCACAATGCTTTTTGAAATTTCAGGCATTGAAAGGAATCGATGTTTTGATTAAATCCCTTCAATATAAAAAGTAAAATAAAAAACAGAGCAGGTGAAACATCCTTCTCTCCATTTTTAATGGGATCTATGAACCTGTCAAACTACATGTGAGTTATTTTTTTCTATTGTAATAATATGATTTTCAAAAGCGTTTTCTTTTTTTAAGATCTACAAAAACAAGAACATAACAAAGGTGGCTTGACCATTGAAGGAAAACACCCGTAAGTTTATATTGCTTTGTGAACTATACTGGTTACCAAAGTGCTTCTGGATGTAGTTCATGGTACTAGTTATCACTATAAAGCCCTAAATAACATTGGGCCAGGTTGTTTGTGGTACTGTCTGTGTCCCATAGTTTCTACCCATCCAGCAGAGTTAGTGAGTTCTGGGTCTCACAATGTTATTTTTCAGAATTCAGGATGTGTTCCCTCTCCGCCATGTTGCCTGCCTCTAGAATGAGCTTCCCTTCAGAGGTCCATGAGGGGCTTTCCTCTGCCTGATTGCCTTCCAAAATGACTTGAACAAGTAATATTCTTGTTAGATTTATTGTTGTCATTGTGTGTCTTGTATGAACAAATGCTGTTTTGTATGATTTATTTAACATATTGTATGCTGTGTACTGTGGCTTACTTTAAGTTCAAAGTCATCTTGGAGTTATACCATGCCTAAATAAATAAATAAGCTATGCCTAACTTTAAAAAATGTCCTCCTATGTTTAGATTTTTCCTCTATTTTCTTTTTCTTTCTATTCCCTCTCCACACCTGACCCCTTATCTTTGAAGCATTTCAATAGGATTATGGGATTGTTATACACTCTTTCATTTCAGCTGCAAGTTAAAAAAAATATGTGAAAGCTGCCACTTTATTTAATGTATAACATATCAAACATGGACTTGCAATATATATCAACATTTCACCTGGATTAAAAACACAGTAAAATATGAATGTTAAAAAGATCTATATCCGTATACCAAAAAGATCTATATCCATATACTAATGTTTAGGCCATCTAACATTGAACCATTGCATCATTTATGTAAAGAAAAAATGTAATCTTGGACTGGTATATGTCCTCAGTTTACAACCATCACAATGTGATCTACAGTTTGACATGGGACTCCACAATCACACTGAAAGGAGAATATTATATACCACATTTATACAATGAATCCTGGCAGACACCATATGAGATGCAAATCCTATTCACAATATCAATATAACCTAGACTTATATAGCACTCCACAGTACTTTACAGAACCCTCTGAGCAGTTTACATTGTGAGCATATTGTCTCCAACAATCTGGTCCTCATTTTACTGACCTCAGAAGGATGGAAGGTTGAGTCAACCTTGAGCTGGTCAAGATTGAACTCCAGGCTGAGCCTGCAATCCTGCATTCTAGCTACTGTGCCACCACGAGTCTTTTTCAAGGTTGATGTGGTAGATAAAAGCCAGAACCTTTTGCATAGGATCATTTATATGTTTACCTGTGTCTGAACATTCAATGGCCCATCTGGCTCTCCACTGAGAATCTATATTAAAGTTGTTAAGCATATGTCATGCAAGTGCCAGCTACCACTTCAAAAGGAATTATGAGATATGGATCATAGTATCACAGCTGGAACTTTCTTCCTTTTATTCCTTGATGTGACACAAATATGAAAGGATGGAGCTTGTGATGTTACAATGCTGGTTTTATCATTTTGATAAACAACACTTAACCTGTGAATACAATAATTAATTGAAATACAAGAATACACTTAGGCCTTTTTTTCTATTTAACCCTTCCCCTTTATTTTTAATCTTAATATTAACGCTTATATTGGGAATAATCTGAAAGTTTAATATGCCAAACACTATATGTGTTGTGGTTCACCGGCGCAGCTGGCAGATGAGTCGGACAGTGGAGAGGACTATGTGTCAGCTCTGGAGTCTAGGGAAAGCTCAGATGGGGTCTCTGCATCAGAGGCAAAAATGGGACCAGGGCCATATGGGAGTGGTGTGCCGGAGCCTGCAGGGTCTGATAGCAGTGATGCAGAGGGACAAGGGGCGCCAGCCCCTAATGCATGGATGCGCAGAGCTGCTAGAAAACAAGAGCAGTTGCGAAGGGAAAGGGCTACTTTAGAGTAAGGCTGGGATGAGTTGGACCCTCCCAGAATACGTAAAAGAAGAGCTACTGGATGTATGAGTTGCAAGAAACAACTCATTCGGAACTCGTTCCAAATCATCTTGCAGCTCCACGTGTGACTCTGGATTCTGGTTTGGTTTTGAATTTTCTTGCTGAGTTTTGAACTTTG
>JANHFT010004124.1:7716-23317 GCA_032467955.1 Pseudoxenodon macrops
ATGAAGGAGGGAAGGGAGGGGGAGGAAGGGGAGGAGGAAAAGGAGGAGGAGGAGGAATCCCCTTTTCAAGGTTAGAACTAAATTCCTGTACAACGTATACTCTGCCAGAATAATTCTCTCCCACTGTCAAGGACGGGCCAGGCAAGTCATAAGAGAATTATACCTCCCTCCCACCAACCAACCAGGTAGACTCAGCAGTTTGCCCAGTTCTACTGAAGAAAAAGAGCCAGATGGAGTCAGGACGTTCATGGCAACTACACCTGAAGTATCTACTGAGACACAAATGACCACTTCTTCTTCAACCTGGGCCTCACTGTCTGTTAGTGGCATTAGGTCATGAGTTTGTGTGGAAATTGCGTACCAACATGCAACATAAGATTTGGGGCATGAACATTGGTTGCCATTTCCCAGGACTGCTCTGATTCAGTGCAGCTGTTTCAGGGAATCAGATATTCTAAGCATCCCCTTCTGCATTTAAAATCCAGAACAATACCAAAAGTATTTCAAAGAAGAAGTCAATGTTACATATTGGTTACATATTTCTGGCTTTTTCTGTATTGGATATTGTTATATTAATTCTGAAAAAATCATATCCTTAAGCAATAACAATTAAAAATGTCCAAACTGGTTAAACATGAATGGGTATAGCAATGCAAGCAGGGTTCCTTCTTGTCCCTAGGAGTGTTGGCAGCCATATATTATGTAATGTATTTTCCAATTCTATTGAATGGGCATTATTCTTACATTAGCATTCTTTTTACAAACTGAACTATAAAGCAGGTCTATGAACTATAAAGCACTTGTGGATGTATTTCATTTCCCCACAAATATGGATACATGAACTTCAATCCAAGCAGGAGTGGATTTTAATAAAATCTGTAAGAAAGATAGCTCTGCATCTGAAAGTTTCTATTAAAGGATATTGCCAGATGGCCCAATTCAGCAACATTATACACTGTTGCTGAATTGTACGCTGCTTGAAATGCACACTGTTTGAAAATGATGCAGAAGTCCTTTGGACTTCACACAGGCACAGCACGACTTTGCTATTCATTAAAAACACTATTTTGTTCAGGTTACTGCATATTCTTGAAAATAGATGCTGTTGCTGCTTTAAGGAGTTGAATAATAATTTGACTCTTAAAATAGCCATAAATTGCTTAAAAGCCTGGGGGGAAAAGATGGAGTGCTTTGATGGCTAGAGGAGAAGTGTGTAGTTCACATCTTTGTGATGTCTGAATCACTTCTTCCAAGGCATTTCCAAAGTATGTTAATAGGACCTGAGCAGGTGATAGCACCTGGCTAATTTATTTGGACTTGGAAGCTAAGCAGAATTGTTCCCACTTAGTGCTTGGATGGAAAATTAGATATAATTACTATAAGATCTGTTACCAAAACAATGGCTAGATGTGTCCCTGAAGATATCAGGAATTAAGCTTCATTCAAGAGGAAAAATCTTTTTTAGAAAAAATTGCAGAACAGTTTGCAACTTAGAAAAAAAATACATAGCATGTATAAATCATTCTCTCTCCTGCTTACAAGCTAGATATGAAGTTGGATCTTAATTCAGGGTTATGGAAACCATGGGAATGAGTAACTGAAGCAGTGTGTAGGATAAAACAAAAAGAGAAAGAGTTAAAAATGACTGAATATTGAATGAATATGGATTAAATAGAAATGTGAACAACCAGATGGAAAGAAGTAGTTGAGGTAGTTAGATCATATAGAAAGTATGAACACGGATCAAGTTGCAAAAGAAAAAATATGAAGGAAGAGTGAGAAGACAAAGGCAAGAAATGAATCAGTGGTAAAACCAAAGATGATTTGAAGGATAGAAAAGTATGGAGAAACATACTGAATGATGTAAACTAGATTATATTATAGTAATTATAAACTATATTTATTTGTATGTTCATTAATTTATGCCTTTAATTTCTTATGCTTACTCTATCTTATTTCATTTCTGTATTTTACATAAATTTATTTTCTCCAAAATTGGGAATTGCAAGATGAATATGTATTATTATTACTGCTATTACTGTTATTAATCATATTTCTTTTGATGTCCTCTTCCCCATTGGGTTTTCTTTGCAACATCTGTTGATTCCTGATGAACTCTATTAGAATTCGGCTCAGTGGTATTGAAATAATGAGTGCAATATTTAACTGGCAATTAATATGTGCAGAAACATAATCTTGACCTTTATTCTTTATAATTAACTCACCAGCTGTCCTGATTTAAATTCATATGAAGTCTTGTCAGATGCACCACCAGTTAGTACATAGTTGTCAAACAAAAAGCAAAAGGCCCCTTCAAGTAAGGTGTCACATACAAAAACAATTTACAACAGATCTTAACAGGTATTGCATTCAGATTGAACTAAGCAAATAAGCCCAGTTCAAAAGCCCAAGTTTGCATGTAAGGGAATTCTATGTTTATTGAAAGCTATGCCGTATATCACCAATTTCAAGCAAAGAAACATTGCAGCCATGATAATCAATTTCTCCAGCTAAGTAGGCTACTGTTTTGTCTGAGTTTTTTTTCTAGTAATAGCATGAAAAGCATAGCTAAAGTGTCATGGGGAAGGGGAGGCAATATTTCAACATCCCCAAAAAATCTGTTGTTATTCGTAAGTTGCTCACTAAATAACACCCACATTTTGCCAAAACAGGAAACATCAATTAACATATGCCAAAAACAGAATGCCAAGATGACATCAGGGAAAACAGCCTATATGTTCTCCCACACAAAATGGCAGTATCATATTTCTAATAAGTGCCCAAAATACATCTCATAATTCAGTTTATGCTATAACACAATCCAGTCTCAGCTCACAAATTTAGGCAGAATGAATCCAACATGACACAAATTAAAGCCGAAAAGGGAATAACTAGGAACAAAGAGAAAAGAATCTTAACTTCAATCCCAACAGTATTGTAATTCCAGTGATCAGCAGTCTGGGCACAGAACTTATCAGTTGTAGTAGGATCTAGAGAGGATTCTACAAAGACTGGACAGTGATTCTGCATGCAAAATATTTATAACTTGCTTCCAGTGTTGGCAAAAAACAAGTATGTAGAAAGAGATTAGCTGTGGAAGATTGTACATAAAACATCTTTTATGGGAAGAATCAGTGCAACTTGTCTGTTTGTTTGATAATAAAAAGGGAGGCAATGGAATTTCACAACAGCTTCATAAACGTATATTCTGGCCTAACAGGGAATTGTACCTACTTGTGAAATTTTGACTCAATTGTATTCCCTATCAGATAAACCATGTGAGTTCAATGGTAGAAACAGCAGCATACGTACATGGCGAAACTAAATTTAAATCTAGATTTTTCACAGTAGACCTCTTTAACTTTTATAGTGCAAATAGCATGTGGCGCACATTATCTGTTACTTTAAATAGAATGCATTGAGTAATACACTAATATGTTTGAATTACCATATAAGAGCATACAATAAATTTAAGCAGTTCCTTTATTGAAGCATTTTAAAACATCAGTTTAATGAACCAAGGAGTACTGAATGTTGGGACCAGCCTGAAATCTATGGTCATTCATTTATGGTAAGAGACAACTCCCAATTCTCATCTTCAGCTCCAAACTGGTATAGAGGAAAAAGACAAACAGCCCAGGCTTCAGCTGGAGAGGGAAAAATTCTTTCTTAGTTACAGAGGGCTTAGTATCACTCAGAGAGCCCCAGAATTCAAGTCTGTCTTTCAAAGCAGCCCAGCTCCATCTGAAGCTCCAAGGTAAAGTGTAAAACTGTACATCTTGCCATAGCAGGCAGGTCATAGTTGGATCAGTGTTAAGGGACCATGGACCCTTAAATCCTTGATTTGCAAAGTTAACTCTCAGCTGATTCCCCAACAGCAGATTACACTTCTGAGGGAAAGCTATTGGTTCCAAGAGAATGGATGCTCTTTAAGCTATCAGAACATTCATAACATTCATAACATTCAAATAGAATAGAAACATGACTTTACCTCTGCTAGACGGGAATGCTTGTGAACGTTCTCTCCTTTCTGCACACTGGGGGCAAGTTGCTGCAGGACTCCTCGGCTACTTGTTAGTGCACGTGTCAAACGAGCAAACTTTCCCCAACCTAAAGAAATTGCACAATAGTTACAAACACTCTAGTTAAACAGAATTTGACCCAAAAAAAAGCTTTAACCTAAAACAATGCAGTGAATTTACACTGAATTAAGAAAAGTACTAACAACAAATGGTTTATCACTCATCTCCTTAGGGCAATAATAAACCATGGGCAGATTTTGAATGTGGAGATCTGGTCATAGGCATTCTCATTCAGCTACCTTTGGCATAATTAAAATGTATCATTCATTATTTGAATGCAGAAAAAGTATAAGGTTTTATTTCAAATTGTCCTCCTATGGTGTAGATCATTCATTTTAGCAGTTACTCTGTGAGTTACTGCATGTTTCTACTGCCACACATCTGGACATACTGTATATGTGAATGCACAGTGTTTTCAAACTGGTTACATATTTGCAAAGTAAATAAGATTAAAATGAAATGTTGCTGTCTGAGCACTACAGTAGTAATAACTGTTGCCGCTGACCATGGTACTGAATAGCACATGGAGTTTGTTTTTTAAAATCCTGTACTGTTCTTTTTGCGCCCTTATATTAGTTCTATTTTCTTGTGGGCTGTTGGTTTCTTTTTAGGCATTGTCATGCACTGCTTTCATTGCTGTGTGTAAATTGTTTTTATATACTATGTATTTTATTTTACACACCAGTTCACTTGATTTTTTTGTTTTGTCTTGTTTTGTTGAGATTATGTTTTGTTTTATTGTGTTTTGGACAGATAAGGTTTGGAAAAATGGAGTGAAATAAGTCTATTTTATTATTGATCTTTCATATATGCACAACCCATTCACTGACATACACACAAAATGATTGTGGGAGGGCGTTCTTATTTCATTTTTAAAAGGGTCTTTTTGCTCTTTAATTTTTAGGAGGGTTGTAAATATAAGACAATATTTAAAGTAAGAGCTCCCTTGTGGCAGTCTAGTATCTTTGTACTTTCATCTGACTAAGTCCTTGAAAAGCATTGTTTGGTCTAGATAAGAAATACTGCAGAAGAACAAAAATAGACATTGTTATCATGGTAATAAAACTGCAATAATGAATAGAGGAAACTCAAAAGGGAGGCCAGAATCAGAAACATTTATAATAGAACCAGAACTGAGGATGTTCCATTTCATCCTAGAATGCAGAATTCTTGTTTTCATCCACTTAATCTTATTGTAACACATCAGGAAGAGACAGAGCTGTCTCTCTCTTCCATAGAAAATAGACAGGGACTGATTATTCACATTAGCCAAGCAAGATGAAAATGCAATGAACTTTTGCTGTGACATGAAAAGCCAATGTCAAGAAAACACTTCTTTTTTAAATTTATTTTATCAAATTGATATTAAAAGCAAACAAAAATTTCAAGAAGGATGACATAAAAATGTGATTTTGTCCATGAGTTCATGTTACAGAGTGTACCCTGATTCCAAAGAACTATGGAACTCAATTCTTCAATGTATTTCAGGGCACTTTGCAGCCTGATCCTGGCCATATTTATTCTGAAGTCAATCCTACCAAGTCTTGCTTGTCTGTTAAGTAAATGTCCAGGGCAATGGACATCTTTTCCTTAATTAAAAAAGGCTTGCACATCCATGTCACACAAAAGTTGATTTTGAATCTTTTTGAAGAAAATTTCAAGATCAGATTATAACATGCTTTAGGTGCAGCTCAAGGTAGTTGATGGGTAAAAGATGGCCTGAAATTATGTGGAGTAAACATGAACCCATTGTGTGAATCTCAGCCACACTTGGATATCAGAATGTAGCATATTGTTTTGTGAAATTAAAAATATATTCCCAGATTTTCCATTCATAACTCTATGTAACAGCTGTTTTCAATAATTCCTTGAAAAATTCTAATCAATAGGGAAGGATCTTGGTTCACTTGAAGAGCATGTTCCTAGTCCTCCATTCCCCTTATCTCCAAAAATGTTGACATTTTAGATGTTGTTTGTTTGTTTGTTTGTTTGTTTATTCATTAATTCATTAATTCATTTCTATCCGGTCACGGTTCAAAAGATTCTTGGTGGCTTACGAAGAATAAATAATACAATTAAAATATCCATTTTGGTATAGTAGTTAAGGTATCAGACTAGAAATTGGGAGATCATGAGTTCTGGACTCATCTTAGGCACAGAGACAACTGGGTGATCTTGGACCAGTCATTTTCTCTCAGCCTTACAAAGGAGGCAAACCACTTCTGAAAAATCTTGTCATGAAAACTGCAGTCCAGGCATTCCCTGGGAATCAGACATTATTGGAAGGAGGGGAGGATGTCTAAAAATCAAAGTTATAAATAAGACAATAAACAAGCTTAAATCAAAACACCTTAAGTTTCTTAAATAAACATCTTATTCTGCAGTGTCACTAAGGCTGCATGTTTACCCTAAGTGGCTAATTAGAAATTATATTTAGTGGTTGATCTAAGCAGACTTAACACTAAACAGCCATTCATTAACTGCCATTCAATGCAGATTGAACTTAGTCTTTTGGACAAAGATTAGTTCAGAACTCACCTTATAATTAGTCAACCATTCATCCAAATCTTAGAATTAGCATGTGCTTAAGTTGTTAGGGTTCAGCCACTGGATCTTCAGCTCAATAATTCTGCCAGCACTCAGGAAACTATGTTCATCACTCAGCCTTAAGGAAGTGGCACTATAGCAATAGCACTTAGACTTATATACCGCTTTACAGTGCTTTACAGCCCTCTCTAAGCGGTTTACAGCATATTGCCCCCAACAATCTGGGTCCTCATTTTACCCACCTCAGAAGGATAGAAAGCTGAGTCAACCTTGAGCCTCGTGAGATTTGAACTGCCAAATTGTAGGCAGCTGGCAGTCAGCAGAAGTAGCCTGCAGTACTGCACTCTAGCCACTGCACCACCGTGGCTCAGGCTTTTTTTATAGATGGCAATAAACAAATTAAGCAAACCTGAAATACTCTTTCTAGAATGTCCTTAAGGTATTTATAGAGGATATTTTGGCATGTTTTTGTCTTGCATGAAGCAGACAGCTCAACCTAAAGTGTGGGATATTGAATCAGGTATTGATAACATGGCACCTCTGGTTTACCTGGTATATACAATATGGTAATCTCCATATTATTATTATTTTAAATTAATGTGTGCCAAAATTTCACAAGGTCTTGCCAAATCTTCTTAGATTTCAGTATTCTTGCTGGAAATATCCCAATATTTTCTCATTTAACATGGTTTTCTTTGAATAATAATATAAAAGTAAATTTCTTCCATTTATAGTTGATTGTATTCATTAGTTTACATAATCTGCCAACTGTTGGGGGATTAAACAATGATATGTTTGCATGGATTGGTACCAGGTTTTTGTGCTTATTCTGTTAATTGAGTGTATTTTACAGTTTTTAAAATGATTTTATTGGGAGCTGTCCAGAGTTGTGTGAAAGATGAGCAGCCATATAAATGTTTTAAATGAATAAATAACATCAGGTAGCTTTTTAAAGCCAACCAGTTCATGTTTTATGTAATAACAACAGAAACTATAAATAGAAACATATGATTTATTTAAATGTTAGACTTTTATTGTGTGTGGAATGGATAACGCCTTAGAACAAACAAGCAGATTGTTTAGGGGGAAGGCAGTCTAATTTCATCCCTTTGCTTTCTCATGCCATTTCTAAATAATAGGTTACTGTCATTTTCTGTCAAATATCACGTCTCACTTTTGTGATCTATCTATGCAACAAAAATAGTTTCTACTTTGATAATAGCATTCACATGTAGCTTACAACAATGAATATTTGTATGGAACTTACAGATTTATGCTAACTGCCACTAGTAATTCCATCAAAGTGTCACAGAAAGACCTAACCCTACTGATTGACTAAGCCCTACTGGTAGGGCACACCCAGTCTAAGACCCAGGGCTATATATAATTCATGAAGTGTGACAGAAAAAAAACAAGATTAAATATTTGGGGATAGCCCTATTTTACTGGTGTGTAATTTGACCTGGATTACTCATTGCTGGGAGATGTGTGGAGGGCATAGTCTTTAGAAACTATCTTTTGGAATAGAAATGTTACATTTACAAAATGAATTTATTAATAAAGGGGAATATTTGTAGCTTACAATTGAAATGAGGGGTTTATGGTGATCTCTGAGCTTGCTTGTTTTCTTACAGACATTTCATTACCCTAACTAGGTATGATTATGTTATCTACTTAGTCTGCAAGAAAACAAGCAAGCTCAGAGAGCACCATAGACCTATCATGAATGTATTGTTTTTATGAATAACTCAAGACGGTAAACATACCTAATACTCCTCCTTTCCCCCCCCCACACAATAACATAGGTTGGGCTGAGAAAGAGTGACTGATTCAAAGTCACTCAGCTGGCTTTAATGCTCTAAGGCAGGACTAGAACTGATGGTTTAGTCTACATAGCAAATTATCTAATGATCTCAGTTGTTTTCAGTTATCTCATAATTGATCCTGCTTACATTATAAATAAAAACTGCAAGAAAAAAAAGTAACATTATGTGGGATTTCAAAGACTGCATAGCCTAACAGAAACACAAAGATGGTCACAAGGGAAATGCATTGGATTGGGATATGATCTGTTCTAGGGAATGACCAAGAAATGTAATTCTGCAATTTCAAAAACAATCTCAAGGTCCAAAACATGGAGATGTAACTTGAAAAGGATAATGCACTGTTGCCTCAGCTGATAGCTTTTGAACCTGCTGACCAAGGCTGCAGTTCCTTGATCTGCAAGAAATATCATCAGACATTTTTCATGGCTTTGCCATTGATTCCATCAATTGTTAAGATCTGAAAGAAAAGAAAGAACTGTCGGGGGCCTGGATGGCGTGGCCTTGACATGTTGTTATTATTATCATATAGAGTACAGGCCAGGAGCAGTAGTTTCCCTATGTATTTCAAAAACTGCTAACCTCCAGAATCAGTTTGCACTAGCTTCACTCAGATTCTTAACAGATCTTCTAAAACCAAAACATCTATGAAAGAGAATTATTCCATTCTGAAATGCAAAACAAATTATATTTCATATGCAAGAGAAAGTAAATAGCAAACCTTTGCATGAGTCATCCTCAATAGGCTGTTTGAAAGCTGTGATGTCACTGAAAGTGCAAAGAAACAAAACAACTTTGTCCTGTTCATTTCGAATTGGAGCAATTTTCACAAAGAACCAAACAGGAGTCCCTGGAGAGAAAGCACCATAGAAAAACTGGTCAATGACATAAAAACTGAAGAGCATCCTACTATAACATTGTTTTTGCAAACAAAAGAAATAAAAGAGTGTTTGCAAAGAAAACCCAATGCTGCATGACATTACTTTTCACTACAGAGGAAATAGGCAAAGCTGGAAAGGTCATATATATATTTACCATAAGCACATATTCAGACTACCTGTAAAACTACAATATTAGTCATGTTCAAAAGTTGGCAGAATAATAAATGAAATTCTGCCATTTCAAGTTGTTTAGTGTGGTTTGATTTTGCATAAATTCAGCCTGCAAAGGGATTTAGTGATGCCACAGTTTTAATTTCCTCTCCACTTTGGCTGCCATTTCAAGTTATTAATTTTTTTAAAAAACCACCATAGTTTCATGTGCATGAGTATAGTTTTTACATTAAGCTGTACATTAAGTTAAGTACATTAAGCTTATGAGGATATTTATAGAGACAGAGCTACATAGATGTAAAGTGCAAGAAAAACTTCTTTGGGGGGAAAAAGTATAATTAATGTTTTACATATCTTTTCTCCACAGGATGAAATCAAGGAGAAATGGGAAACTGATCTAAAACAAATTCTAAAATCATTCGAAGCATAAGAATTTTGTTTTCATGGAAGAAATACAAATATCCCAAAGAAGCTGGATAGCCATACAGCACAGATCTAGAGAAAAGACAAGGCACTATTTTTGTGAATGGTACTAGTTTAGTCTGAAAGCCAAGGGAAGAGTGTCTGGACATTTCTCCCCATGGAAAATGTATCTATCCATGGAGAAAAATATATCTTCATGTAATAAATTAATATTTTAAACAAAAGTAGCTGAAGGTTTGACTTCTCCTTGAAATACCCATATTTCCTTTTCCATTTTTCCTCAAGCTAAGGATTGATTCAAATGATTCAGGGAGCTGAGAGTGAACTAAAATTTGCCATCTTCCCACTCCCAGTCCAGGACCTTAGCCATTATAACATATTGTCTCTCAGTTGTTGTTGTTTAATGGCATGATCCAGGAAAAGGCATATTAGTTGATTCTCCTCTCTTTTTCAGATTAGCTTTAATTTCTGTAAACAAGAGGATATTCTAGGGCAACATGATTTTGAAGGATGAGTGTGTAGGAGACATATTGAGTGGAGTCATGCTTCTAGAAAATCACTGAAATAAAAAAAATCATGCCTACTCTAACGCTAAATCACAGTTATTTCTATGACCTTACATTATGTATGATAGATTTGAATCTTGTTTTCATGAAAGCAATTGCACGCTTTCTCACTGAAAATATGTTGCTTTAAAAAAAACTTTCAACATAAGAACAGCCAAGAATTTACTGTTGGAGTTGCAAGAAAACAGCTGTACTGGTATAGTGGTTAGAGTACAGTACTGCAGGCTATTTCTGCTGACTGCCGGCTGACTGCAATCTAGCAGTTCGAATCTCACCAGGTTCAAGGTTGACTCAGCTTTCCGTTCTTCCAAGGACCCAGATTGTTGGGGGCAATTTGCTGACTCTGTAAACCACTTAGAGAGGGCTATAAAGCCCTATGAAGTGGTATATAAGTCTAAAGTGCTATTGCTAAGTGCTATTAGCATATACAAAGCTGAACTTAGCTATCCCATGATAGTGGCTAGCATCCTGAACAGAGTTGTCCCACACTACGTCATTTGCTTGTTGATACTACATATAAAGATTTTTCCAGTGGCACAACTCCTTTCAACAGGATCATACACCTGCCTTTCATATGTTCAACAGAGGCATCAGAACACAAAGACGTAGGTTCTTCCCACATTCTATGATTATAAAAGTAGCCTAACAATGCAGAAGAAAAGTTTAAAAATTCAAAAAAATTCAAAGTTTGTTTGAGACTAGAATAGGAGATGTTCCTCAAGGGAAATTACATTTCTGCCATAGCACTTTCAGCTCTCCTAAAACTGATTTTCAATCGCAACCATAGACTGAAGAAATTCAGGTCATAAAAGACCACCGCTGAAATACAACTGTTAAAATGGTTTCTGAGCCAAACAGGCACACAGTGAGGGCTATGTATACTCTGTGGTAAACAAGTGGGATTTCTTCACTGAGACTATCTTAATTCTGAATAACATGTATAAATTAGGTCACTGATTCTATACACCTGACATTGTTTTGCTAGTTACAGAGCTGAGATCTGCCAGAAAAGCATTGGGTTGAAGATGAACTCAGGGAGCTCAAAAAAATTCTCTAGAAAGAGGCCAAGAATTATCTTTTTTCTGGCTTACATTAAGATCCACACCCAATATAAATTTCTGGCTTGTTGATTCGTAAATCTGCCTCAACTTCAAGCTCTATGATATAGATCAGAAGCTCATGATGAGAAGTTTGGGAACCAGGGCAGCTCAAATAAAGCAAGCTATTTCTGAATTTTGAAGAAACAACTTTGTTCTAAGCTATTTTGCAGCCAAAAATTGAAAGCTCCAAAATATTAGGCATAAGCCAGGATTGCTGGGTTTAGAAGTCACATTCCAATGCCCAAACCTACTGCATGCTGAGTATAATGGACATTATCCATTAGTGGCAATGGTTAAACATAAAACCTGCCATAGAATTCTAACGGGAACAGTTTGAAAAATCTGCCCAGATAGATATATCAACACTGAATGAAGTGCACTACTTTCCGTCTTGTTCTGATCCAAAATCCACAAAGGAAAAAATAACATGAAAGAAATACATCTGAAAAAGAATGGGTAAGTCATGTACAAAAGGGAGGTGTTACAAATTTAAATCAACTTTAAACTGGGAAAATGTATGTAACAAAAAATGTAAGAGAAATTATGCTAAAAGAGATTACAAAGAATTTACATTTTAAAGTATATAAATTTGTCAAAGTTATGACTGGGAGAGGAGAGAAAAGTTATGTAAAAAAACCCTTCACGTATTAAAAAAATTATAACCAAAGTTGGTAACAATATTCTGAATGGATCTTTCTAAAAGGAAAGTATCCATCAACCTATTACTTTCCCTATACCCAGTAGATTGAAATACTATTCTCTTAATATGTAATAAACTCTTAATATGGACAATAAAACAGAATACATTTATACTAATCTACGCTTCTGAGTCCTGGGGTGTTAGACTTAGTTACTGAGACATCATAATCTAGACTGCTTGGGCTGCTAAATATGAAATTGCTAAAAGTGTATAATATTTATCTTAATTATATTGACATAGTAATGCACAATACTGAATGCTATTAATATAAGAGATGGAATTGCCTTTTGAAACTCTTAAAGTAAAGCATTGTTGAATTTTAATGTTGTTACTGCATTAAGTGTAGGAGCCCATATATGGTATTTGCATTTGGGATATGTGATACATCATAGTACTGTTATCTATCTATCTATCTATCTATCTATCTATCTATCTATCTATCTATCTATCTATCATCTATAACTACTTACCTACCTACCTTCTCTACAGCTAAGTGTGTTTATGGCACAGGAATATTAATTAGGAATTAACTGCTCTAGCATTAAAAAAAAGCAGAATATATAGAGAAAGAGTAAACCTATGATATGGGGCTTCCTGGGATTAGTGTTTCACATCATGCCTTCAGCCCCATGAATATCATTTTGGATATCTTAAAAGATGCTATGTGTTCTGCCATTGAATCCATTTTGTGGGGTTGGTACAAGGGCTTGAGGAGCTCATTATAGGATTGAAGTTTTTGGAGGTCTTCTAATCCAATGCTACGGCTGAAGTCTTCATACCATCCCAGAAAATTGGCTCCCCTCTGCTTGCTTGAAAACCTGCAAGTATGGAACAGTCATGAGTCCAAGAGGCAGATTGTTCCATTGCTTAATAGCTCTCCTGGTATATTCCTGATAAATCCTTTTTTCTTAGTATGTCATTCCTTGTTGTAAGCTACAATAACTCTGGACTTCTGTTTTGAAGGTGCCTCTGGTTATTGTCTCCCTTCTATTCCATATTCAGTTTAAAGCCTACCAGATGGCCTGAGCAAGATATCTTCCATATACTGTATATTCTCCCCAGCTGTAGTACTCTTTGCTCTGCCAGGTTATTTTTCAGAATGATTATTCTATGAGGTAGGTGGACTGAGAAAAAATGACTAGACTACCTGTAAATACATACGTAACTGTGGAAACTGAATGTCCACAGTTAGGTATGTATTGGGTAGGTCATTCCCCCAGTTTCCCTAGCTCTTGTCAAATGCACAACAAACTTATTGTTAAGTCCATAGCTCTTCCAAAAGCTGCCACTAAATTGCAATGATGGGATAGGAGTCAGTTTGTTGAGTTGGGAGGTTATAGAAATTGAATACCTAAGTATAAATAAATATATTCTTATATACATGGGAAGTAATTAATTGCATTTGTTTTTATTTCATTTAAAAATTCAGTTTCAGTGGAAGCCTTTGTCCTGGCCCGATCTATTTTTTGGTCAGGCTGCACCTACTTTTCAGCATTTGTATCCAAACACAACTTGCAATGGTCAACAAGAAAAACTATAACCATACACATTCCTGCCTTATCCACTGTATCACACTGGCTCTAACTCTAAATAGTAGTGGGGTTAAAACTCTGTATGCTAGGGTGAAAAATACCACAACATGGCATCTTCTGATAAAACTGAATCATACAAAAAGCAAGTCAGATAAAAAGATAAAAAGAAGCATTCTACTTTCTACTCCACATGTATGTTGGAGAACCAACTTGGATAGATTTCAAATTTTGATTAGACAGATTCATAGAGCAAAAATATATCAATGATTGCTAGTGTTGGATGGCTATATCTTATTCCCACTGGAAGCCATATATTTCTAGTTAATGAAATCAATGTGATCAGAAGAGAGGTGGGTTCCTACCGGTTCTAACCGGTTCTTTAGAACAGGTAGTAACTTGGTGATGACATCACGGAGCCGGTTCCTTCGGTGTCTCCGTGGGTGCCGCCATTTTGGATTTTGCTTCCGTGCATGCGTAGAAGCTATTTTTTTATTGTTGCGTGCATGCTCGAGGTGCAACCTGAACAAACCGGCAGCAAAAAGAACCGGAACCCACCCTTGGATCAGAACAATGTATAGGTTTGTGTGCAGCTACTGAGGCTCTGGCAAAATAATATGGAACTAGATATTTTTTGGTGTGATCCAACAGGCCATTTTTAATGTGATGCTTTTGTTATGCTTCTGATCTGGCAATAGCCCCAATTCAATTGCTGCGATTTCGTTTATGGCAGCTTTTCATGCTAAGTATGATGTGAAAGATTACTGTAGAATACAAACAAATCCTTCTCTTGATACTCCAGGACTTTCTTACAGACTGACACTGAACAGGTTTGTGCAATAAGACTGTTGCATCCAGAATCCTATCTCAGAGTTGGAAACATCTCTTGCTATATAACCTGATAGGCTAGAAAGAGAAAAAATTAAATAAAAGATGACAACAGGCAATGATACAATGCTGAGTATTTACACGGTTCTTATAAGAGTTGTGTTGAGTCTTTGAAAAAGGCCAAGCAAATCTAACATTGTATCCAGATTGCCAGTACCAGTCAATGCCATGTGTAGCTTATTTTGAAGTTCCTCACATAAGTACATCACAGCTGGGACTTTATGGTGATCGCTGCAGGGAAGCCAAGGACTAATTAAGTTGGAAGGCTAATATACTCTCATTCTTCCTATCCCTAAGCAGTTTTTTTTAATTTGTAGTTCTTATGCTAGCAAATGCCAGGAGCCTCTGGTAGTTTCTCTAGGGTTCTTCAGTCAGAAGATTAGACACAGTGGTTATGCTACTGTGAAAGACAACTTGCCCGAGAGGATAAACCTTCTGCTAAAATAAACAGTCATGGAAATCATGAACTCTGTTACCAGTTTATGGAGAGAATTAAAGAGGCACAACAGACCAGGATTCTCTGGTTCTTTTTCTTAGCAAAAGGTGAAATCAGGATGTTAGGTGAACTGGAATCAACTATTTTTTCCCCTCATGGGACATTCCAAATGGAAATTGCTTTTCTGAAGTTGTTATTGACTATCAGAGATCAATATAAATCCAGACAATATAATACTCTGTATTGGAGGCAATATCCTAGTCCATTTTTGTGTAGTTTTTTTTAAAGATCTATTAAAAGATCCTCAGCTACTGTATTTTTCGGAGTATAAGACGCACTTGAGTATAAGACGCACCTGAGTTTTTGGGGAGGAAAATAGGGGAAAAATCTGCCTACCAGGTATTCATCTGGCTAGCATCCTTAGTCTGGTCAGCTTCAGCACATTATTTTATCCC
>JANHFT010004124.1:23417-34060 GCA_032467955.1 Pseudoxenodon macrops
CCAACTCTGCAAATCTGTTAAAACTGTTAAATGTGCTAAATCTGTTGCTGGTGCCATTTTGTGTTCTTTTGCATGGTGTGTGAGTCAGTTGTGTTGTGTGTGTGTGTATGTGTAAAGTGCAAAAGTTTTTCCCCCAGTTCTTTGTGGCCCTGTGAGGTTCATGCTTGTGGCAGGAACCATTTTTTTGTGCTTTTGCATGGTGTGTGAGTCAGTTTTGTGTTGTTTTGTGTTGTGTGTATGTAAAGTGTAATAGCACACCCACCCGGTTACCTGACCTCAAGCCACGCCCACAAAATAAGCCACACCCACAGAACTGGTACGGAAATGTTTAGATTTCTATCTGCATTTTTAGATTTCCATCTATAAAACATTTTATACAGATCCTCCGCATTTTCTTCATACATCAAACCTGTGTCTGTTATTCCTTGTATTATATTCTCCAGCTTTAGTTTCAAATGATCCATATCACCAAGTATTTCCATCATCTCCATCCGTTGATTTTTTATAATGTCCTTAATATCGTGATATATCCGTTCCATGTCTTTTGCTCCACTTATTCCCTTTTTGCAGTCCGACCAAATTTAAAGAGAGAGTCCGGGGATTTTACCACCTTTTCTTCCTTCTTTTAGGTTTGCTCGGTTATGTTATCCTAAAGTAACAAAAGTTCCAAGGATTACACCATTTCTTTTCTTTTAAAAATGGCGCTCCTGCTTCTGTTCCACTCTATTTCTCTTCATTATTCCTGGCTATAACCTTGCAATTTTACAGAAAATTGGCTCTACAGCAAATGGCCCATCATTTCCCCCCCCCTCCTTTGAATATGAAAATGGCTGAGTTTTCCAAGATTTACCTAATACCTCTCCAAACACAGTATCTGTATGCGGAGAGACTGTGTTGTCTGCCTATAAGCAGAAAGGCAAATTGGAAGAGACTGCAAGCCACAAGATGATTAACAGAATAAAAGAGATACACACAAAGACCCTTTTCCATAAAAGGTGTCTTCTTTTGAATGTCCCTTAGCATGTACAAATGCCATTTGTTTTGGCTGCCAGACCAGAGATGGGTTCCTACCGTTTCTAACCGTTTCTTTCGAACTGTTAGTAACTCGGTGATGATGTCACGGAGCCAGTTGCTTTGGTGTCTCCGTGGGCGCCGCCATTATGGATTTTGCTTCTGTGCATGTGCAGAAGCTATTTTTTGATTGCTGCACATGTACGTGCTTGTGTGCTTTGCACGCTCAAGGCGCAACCCTGACTAAACTGGCAGCAAAACGATCCACAAACTACCCCTGTGCCAGACTGCTTCCAACAGTTCCATTTCCAAATATGAACCATACTTAATGGTTGATCCTTTTGCATTTAGTAACCCCCTTTTACCTTCACAGGGTTCCATTCATGGACATGCAAGACTCCAAAAGCATACTTGCTATCAGTATAGATATTTACTCTGTGATCCTTGGCTAGTAGTAAGGCCCCAGCCTGCTGGCCATGCCCATGCCCGGTTTAGCAAAAGAGGGAAAAAGTCCCGATACATCATGTGACGCTGTGACAATGTGAGTTTGACACGCCTGCCCTAGAGCCACGGTGGTGCAGTGGTTAGAATGCAGTACTGTAGGCTACTTCTATTGACTACTGGCTGCCTGCAATTTGGCAGTTCGAATCTCACCAGGCTCAAGGTTGACTCAGCCTTCCATCCTTCTGAGGTCAGTAAAATGAGGACCCAGATTGATGGGGGCAATATGCTAACTCTGTAAAACTGCTTAGAGAGGGCTGTGAAGCAGTATATAAGTCTAGGTGCTATTGCTATTGCTATTTTTAACTGGAAGTAGACACCAAGAGATTGGAATCTATACCACCACTGGTCCCTCTGGAAAACTGCTTCCATGTCAAGTATCTTTGTTATTTGTACTAGACAACTGGGGGTGGGAGAGCAGGCAGGTACAGAATCAGTATGAAAAAAATGGTATAATGAGATTGGATATTTATATTAAGAGAATTAATGTGAGGAATGAATGATTAAGCTACTTTCTTGGGGGAAATAATTCAGTTTGTTGTATACATCTTTTTCCCTAAGTAAAAGCTGTTGGGAAGTCTTATGATGGAACTTCTAAGTTCCAGGTAGCTCAGATGTTAGCACATGCCTTACCAATGTTACTCGATCTTCCAGTTTAATCATTGGGTATGAAGGGTGTTCCGTGTGAAAAATGTATTGATCTTGAAGTGAAAAGTAGAAAAGGCAGTTAGCATTGCAAAAATAATTTCAATGTAAGCTGCTTGTTTTCTTAATAGGACAGAACTACACATGTCATTGGGAAACTATTCATGAAAAATGACAGGGACAGAAATACCTACAAGAGCCATTCCTGTAACAGTGGCAAAGCCCATTTCAGGGAATATTGTTGAAAAAGAAGCCAGAAAGTTAACTTACTATTTTTCTTGTACATCAAGATTTCAAAAGAGTTCACCTCATAGTTCTCAAAAGTTTGCCGAACCTTATCAATTGTGTCTTTATCTGTCAGCTCTCCATACATGAAACTGCAAGGAAATAAACAAACAAGACAGATGAGAATCACAAGCAAGACCTCATGTCACGACAGGCTTACATTGTATTAAGTATTCTTTGAGTACTCTTTCTGAAGTCACTTTCATAGAGAATAGGATTGGCTGGTTTGTCTTATATGTTATTCCAATCAGCAACTGGCATTAAGAAGCTTACTAACATTGGTCAATAATATATATTTTTTAATATTATAAGAACCATAATAACAATTTGTTGTTATGTAAGGTTATTCATCCTGTTGGTGGGACCAATTCCCCTTTCTTCCTGTAATTCCCCAAATCTGTTCTAGAGGTTGGATGACATTTCAGAAAAGATGTGGGTAGTGTAGAGGGAAGGGTAGCATGATGAAATCCTATCCTTAGTAGACATCTGCTTGGGTGTCTTTGGAATCAGCTGAATTGGAAGAAGAGATTCCTCTCTGAAAGCCATTATACGATGAGAATTTCACAATAAATATTGGCTCCTACATATTATGCTTCTTTTTGCTGGGCCATCTCTCTGCGTGTGTATTTGCAGTTCCATGTGCACGCCTTAGAAGCTATTTCTTCTCGGGGAACTGAGGAATTCGATTTTCAAGACAAAAGACTATGGAATGCTCAAATAGAAGATTGTTGGCAATTCCCAAAAGTGTAATTCCCCAAGATTCTTGGCAACCAGTAATGGTAATTAACGTGCTATAAAACCACATTAAGTTCATGGCAAGAGAAAGGATAAAAACCTGATTGGTGCAAAAATGGAGATTCAATAGTTGTTTAGCTCAGTAGTGCTACATTACCCACTGTGGAGAAGGGTGGGAAGAATCAAAGAAATGAGGAGTCAGCAAGGGCAAAGAGTTTAGCACAGCAATTTCATACTGTGTTTTATTTAGACACAGGGAATTAACTTTGCCCTCTTTCTTCAAGAGTAGCAAAGGTCCCAACTTCTCTTCTTCCCAGAAAACTGATTTTAGAGTTTTGACAGTAGCAGCACTGAAATAACCTCAGATAACGTGAAAAAGTGAAAGCAAGTTCAGCATGGTTAGTACTGTGGTAAAAAAAACCACCTAGGAATCCTACAGCACTGTAGGATTCCATATTTTAAAATATCCTGGAAGAAAGCAAGAGTAAACCAGTTCCAGACTGTTGCAAGAAAACAACTTGAATGTGCCCATGTAGATACCGGTACTATAAAGCAAGTTGGGAGAAACTTTTCTTTATATATTAATAACCTCACTGTGAAATCTGAATCCAGTTCGTAAAAGGCTCGACTGAACAACATGGCTGCACAACAAACTGAGAAGGGAAGGAGAAAAGGAAAGGAAAAAATAGGAAGGGAAGGAGGGTATGTGGACAAACATGTGACAATGTTGGCACAATTTCTTACAAAGTAGAAGAATGTAAAACCAAAAGTGCATAATAATATGGTAAAAGGTGGGAGAGTAAAGAAAGAAAGAAGGCATGACAATTCCGTTAGGAAATCTAGGTCATCTGAATAATCTCAACACATATGCATTAAGAACCTTATGACACATATGAGCCATAAAATCTGGGAATATAGGAGGTTGTGATTTAACATAGGATGGGCACTAAATTTTGAAGGTAGGGTTACAAGCATGACTTATCAGTGGGAAATCAACACTCATTGTAGATTGTATCTTAAGAAAATTTGGATCCAAATCCTTGTTCAGCCCTGTAGATTACTACAAAACTCTGGCTGAGCAAAGGAGAGCCAATTTGATGTAGTGGTAAAGGCACCAGGATACTGTGAGTTCTAGTCCTGCCATAGGCACAAAGCCGGCTAGGTGATCTTGGGCCAATCACTCTCTCTGAACTCAGAAAGGAAGCAAGGTCAAACGACTTCCCAAATCCTGTCAAGAAGTAGTTGCCAGCAGTCAAGATTGACTTGAAGATACATGCGCAATATTTTTTTAGATGGGAACATCTTATATATTAGCTTCTTGGAAGATAGCAAGGATCCAGAATGCTGTTCCTTCCCTGATCTCGACAGTACCCATTCTGTGGTTTAAAATCCAAGTGACTCATTTGCTTGACCAAGAACACAGAAATATTACCAGTTACTTTATAGAAATATAAGCCTGTAACTGTAAGTAAGCCTGTACTGAAATACCTGCAGGTGCTGCTCTTTTGCATAACTTCTGCTCGGTGGTATCCTGACAGCTTGCAGAATCCATCATTGCTGTATACAACGGGCCAATCCACTATCTGCGCATTACCCAGGACAAAATTTGTATCTGTTTGAAACAACAGTTCTATTAGACGAAGACGTTCCATGGCAAACTGATTATACAATACTCTTCCTTGTTCTCTTCTCTAGGTCAAACATTATCTGGCACAAAAGAGTTTAGAGAAACCTGGTAATCTTACTTTTCCCCGCATTTATGTTTATATATGTTCCCCACCTCGGAGATTAAGAACTCTTTGGCCTGAGAGACTTGCTTTCATTCCAGCAACCAATGGCTAAATTAGATATGACATTAATTGCCTGAACACAATCTCCATGTGTGTTTCCTTTTTAGAAGAACATTAGAGTAACTGCACAGAGTGGAAAAAGAGATTGAATCGCCCCTTTCATTCCTGTCTTGGTCTTGATCAGATTGCTATTTGCATCTGCAGTTCAGAGGCTATTTGAATTGCCCTTGTTGGAAACTGAACTGATAATGAATTAATATTTTGACATTGTCACTGTGCTTTCACTTGCCTCGTATCATCTTTACTGTGGCTATTATTGATATGTAGCTCTCCTCACTTCATGATGCTGTGCAGGCATGTGCAATGAGAAAACCTGGCACTGAGTGAATCGTTCTGAAACAGGCCAAAGCCTATCCTAAGCTTAGCAGCCCGTTGACTCAAACAGGGTATGTATCAAGAAACTGACTTGTATAGCATAGCTTTCCCCCTAACAGCTGACTTTATAAACTGTTCCAGGAGATCCTGGGTTACTGTGGGAACTTCCGCGATGGGAAGATTGGTAAATAATATTAATAAGGAAAATAGCAATAAGAATAAATAAAATACGTTTCTCTAAAAGAGAGCTGGCCATCCAAAAATCAGTCTTCTCCTATAACCAATAATTTATAGGAAGCATGGGATCAGAAATTATTTTATTTTCTACAAAATGAAATGAGGACCTACAAATATATAAAATATCCCATGCCACATAGCCAGTTGGAGTCTCCTGCAACAGCTTCCATGCTCTTGGCCTAATTTGTAGGCTTAATATTTCTGAAGTGTAACCATCGCCTTTTTTTGTCTATTCACATAATTACTCATAGTTGATTGCAGATGTGTGTATATCTTATTTTAAATGAATTAAAGGAGACTGGGTAGCATGTGCAGCAATATTATAAGTATACATTTGCATGATACTCAAGTCCATTCTTGTAGGAAAATCATGGCAATATTAGAAAAAGGAAGCATACAGAAAACTAGGATCTATAAAAGCAGGAGCAATGAATTTACATATCATGATTTAATTCATTAGTGATCATTTAATATAATTAATATTAATTACTTTATTACAATACAGTATTAGAATATAATTTTGCATATGTGAAACAAGATAATTAACAATGATAATCATCACAGCATTTTTCACTAGCTATTAGTGAATAATAGGATTAATATGAAAATACTATTTTTTTAAAAATATTACATTCCTTGATTCCTTGTAATGGATTTCTGATATTTGTAAATCATTGACCTTAGAAAGTATATTTTCAATTTCTTTCCCCAAACTCAAACCACTATATTCCCAGCCAATTTTGTCAAGTAAATCTGGAGCTGAGCTAGCAGATTGGCTGCTTTTGAGTCCAGGTTCTTACTCCTCCAAATTTGACATGAATTTATATTGCACAGTCAAGAAATTAATGCCTTTATGACTGGGATTTAGGCTCAAAGTCTAGGGCTCTAAATCACCATTCAGAGAGTAGCAAAATTTGATGGCTATGGCAGGAGCATAGTGGCCTTCTGTCAGCACCTGGTTTGCCTTGGATATGCAGATATTCATAAAATGTGAGACCACCTAACAACATCAGTCACTGAAAGTCCACAGTCCCATCTGCATCTCTAAACCCAATTATAGTACAATTCTATTTCAACATTTGGCAGTCCGTGCATTTGCTGCAAAATATTTGCAAGCACTGCCAGAAATATTTATCCAAGATGGCAAGAGTGTTAACAAAACCATAATCACCATAAGGAGCAATGGTCAGCAATTAAGATCAGCCTGTTGCCTAATAGCACTCTGATGGTTTGCCCTGTTCTATGGCTAGTCTGAAGAATCATGTGTTGGCAGCATGATCTTCTGAGGAAACAAAGGCAATATGATGTACATCAAGCATGACCAATATTAACCAGCAATGTCATTCTCTAGAGATATCATCTTAAATTTCAAAGTCATTGACAGAATGTAGCACATGATGTCACATTTTCCATGGTTACATCTTTTTCTGTCATTGAACCATTATATGCAACATAACAGTGACAGCCTATAAATTATTACAGAATGTGTGCCCTCACACTATATCCTTTCATATATGCATATGAAGGGTTTCTGAAAGGTGTCTTTATTCATAGGATCAAAAGCCCCTCTCAATGAAGACTGCTGTTTTCTCCTCTTTTCGAAATATTTTAATAACTTAAAAACCACTAGACTGCACAAGTTCTTTTTTTTCTTTTTTTCAGAATTGTGATACCTAATAGATAGATATTGATTTCCGCCAAAGTCCAAATAAATATTCTTATATTTGATTGAAAGCTTAATTCCAACCAACAGCAATAATTAATGATCAAACAGTCCTGAGATTTTAAAAAAAGCTAACGACAATTACCGGTATATTACTTTGTGGAAAAGGTGGGAGATTATTAACAAAGCAAGGCAATTGTTACTTCTGGACAGAAACAAGTAGAGAAAAACTTTATGTATTGTGATATTCTATTCTATTATCACAACACTAGAAGTGGATATGAAACTCTTCCCAAAGATCAGGTCACCAATTCTCTCAAATAAGATTTATAAAACCTGTTTTTGCTTTGGTTTGTTCACTGTTCAATGATTAGGTGATATGTTAAAATGCTTCCCAATATCACAAGGCTGATGTTGCTTCCAGAAATTAATCAATACAACCTCACCTTTCTTTTAAAAAGATACTGAATGTGCATACATTACTTGATAAACATAAGCATTCAGAATCATCTTGGCTTGTGTAACAATTTATTATGTTTCAGTGGTAGTCAATATGTGCAGTATGCATGCCAGGAGTTATATTTGTAAATGTATGCAACATCAAGATCCTTGCAATGCAACAGTTATTCCTATAACTGTTGCATACAAATTGATATAGTTAAATGACTGTACTGTTATAAGAATACAAAAGCTGCATTATGCTACATCAGACTACTTTTCTGAATATTGTTGACAGCAAATGATTGGCAAAGAGTTTTATATCAAGTGAGATTGTTCACAATATATTGAACCTAGGGTCATTTGTGTATCACTAGAAGCCATTAATGTGTCTCTGGCTGATAGTTTGGTATCAAGTTATAAACTCCTGACATTCCAACTCATTGCAAGAATATCTTCTTGCCTGAAAGCTGCAAATGGTTTAAGGTAGTGATGGTGAACCTATGGCACGCATGCCACAGGTGGCACACAGAGCCATTTCTGAGGGCATGCGAGGCATTGCCTTGTCAGCTCCAGTGCACATGTGCATGCTGGCCAACTGATTTTCGGCCATTTTTCGCCCTCCAGAGGCTTCAGGAGCTTTCAGGGAAACCTTCAGAGGGCAAAAAACGGCCCAACAGGCAAACCGGAAGTTTGGGAACAGACTTCCGGTTTGCCTGTAGGGACGTTTTTCGTCCTGCAGAGACTTCAGGAAGCTTCCCTGAACACTTTATAGACAGTGTTTTTAAAAAGTTGCTGGGGATTTCTTTCAGTCATTTTCAATCCTGATCCCAAACCATGAGTGGAGAAAAACAATCAAAGCTATTTTAGCTTATAAATGCATCATACTACAAAGAAACTCTATAAGGAATCCGTAGCCGAGATCAGTAGGTCTACCATCCACTTAAATCTGCTAAAAAGTAGCTCTAAGACCAGCAATAATAAATTTCATTTAATGAACTAAGGATAGGCCAAATCCCAAATGTCGCCTGCAAGAAATTGGCTTGGGCCTCTGGCAAGTGACATATTCCTCTCTCAAAGCCTACTTGGTGTGAATAAGTCAAGAAGCAAAAGAAAAAGGATGGGAAAGAGGTAAATGAGTAAGAAATCAAGAAATGGGAAGAGGACCATTGCTCAGTTTAGCTTAGGGCTTTTACCCACTATCAACCTACAGTTTGAACAGATTTATCAGGGAGACATTTTTCAACCAGTCTACTATAGCAATTGGGTTTCATGCAGATAAAACACTTGAAAGCAAACGACTTGTTAAGCATATGCGGAGGCTTCAAAATAAAAAGAGCTGAGACTCAAAAATGTAACCTTTCCTGGGGGTGGCATAATGTGTTTATAGCGACAAAGCTGCATGCATAAGATTTTTATACAGTTCTACATTGCTATTCCTGCATTTCATTTTTGGGAAAATGAAAGTATTATTCATATGGAGTCAGATGAGACATTATTGCTATCATGAGCAACAGAAAGACACAAATCAGGGAAATTGTAACATTCAGATTTATAAACTTTCCTCTCCCCAAAACTAAGAATATCCTTTTTTCCATGAAAAGTTTTTCTCATGCAAAAAGCATGCAAAATTCAATCAAACACAACTTTAGTGATGTATATCCACTGGTCAAATTAATTTACAACTGTTAGAAATAACTTTATGTACCCTTTGCTGTGAAATATGATGACAATATAACAACAGGACATTTTAACTTCACTCCTGCATTGTGATATCTCTTCACTTTTGCTTAGTTTGTTGCAGCATTTTCCACTAATAGTAAAGTATGTTTAGCTTTACTATAATTAATACTTCAAACAATTTCTCCAAAATTGTCTTCATGCAATCTAAATTTTATAAAGATTAAACTCCTATTAGCTTTCTGCATGGTTCCACTAATCTAGGCTGCAAGAACTGGAATACTAAAAAGGCATTACTACTGGTAGTCCTTGAGTTAACCAACAGCAGTTGCAAGCAGAATTTCCATCGCTAAGTGATGCATTCATAAAACACAATGTCATATAATCACATCATTTAGCAACAGGAATCCTGGCAGTCCCAGCTGATGTTGCTAACTGAATCACACAAATTGTTAGCCAAGGATCCTCCATCCAAGTCACTCATGGACTGATCAGTCCCAACCCCAAGCCTCAGTAAGATAAGTGACTTCCCTCTTCAATTCTCCTTGTCCACCTATCTCCATCCATATTTTCCTTTTGACCACCATCTCTGCCAGTCCTGCATTCTGCTGGCCAGAATGCCACCCCTATCTTGCTGCTGAAGCACACCTAGCTGGCCCTTCGCAAAGCAACTGTTGGTTGTGCTAGGCCTTCTTTCCAATGTTCAGCCTAGTCCAAATTGCATGCAGCTTTCTCATGAGTCTTTGGAAGATTTTTCTTCCAAAACATCCAAGCAGTGGGAAGATCACAGGATCTCTGTGTTAAGTATTTTTGCAACTTCATTACAAATTTGGAGATGGATAGGAATTTGTTCATTAACTGAACAACATTTATCAAGATATTGATAGCACTAAAAACACTAAGCAAGGCATTTTTCTTCTCTTAGGAAAATAGGAATAAAGAGAAAATTTGATAGAAATCTCCATCTTGTGAGCCATTTGGCCCATTTCTAGATCATCAGACCCTGCTTGTAGTCACTCATACCCTAATCATCTGCAGATTGGGCTACTGCAACATGTTTTACATGGGGCTGCCCTTGAAGAGTATCTCGTACAGAATGCAGCATCACGGACAATTATGTGCACTTCTAAAACAGTACATTTTAATTCCTGCTCCACAATCTGCATCAGCTGCCAATTTGCTTTCAGGTCCAATCCAAGGTCCTGGTGATGATAGATAGATAGATGATAGATAGATAGATAGATAGATAGATAGATAGATAGATAGATAGATAGATAGATAGA
>JANHFT010004124.1:67597-78272 GCA_032467955.1 Pseudoxenodon macrops
TAGTAGTCTGTTAATATTAAAACAAGGTTTGTTCAGATGCTGTTTGTGCTGTGTTCCTTGGTCCGGCAGCTGGGACAGAACACAGTGATTCACTTAGCAACCATGGCAAAAAGGTCATTAAATGGTGCGCAACTCGCTTAGCTATCTTGCTTAGCAAGATAAAAATTTGGGGTACAATTGTAGTCATAAGTTGAGAACTACCTGTACAGTATTAGGCTAAAGAAAAAGTACAAAAACACACAGTTGGCATGTTCGATTCCATTTTGCCACGTTTTCCTACATGAAAAGGGCTCCTCCAAAGGAAGTTTCATGCTGAAAGGAGTCAGGTTTTTTCTGAAGTTATTTGGTGTTTCTGGTTTCCCCCTGTGTTCTCAATTATTAAGCCTCGATTGATCTCCATGTGTTAAATTTTGTATTGCGATAGGATGGAATGAGAAGTAGCAGGAGATAGCGGATGTGCTCAGATGAATATTCTGGTGATAGATCTGAGTCTTTTGAAAAAAACAACCTCTAATTTTCTTACAGTGGTGCAATTTATTGGGTTTCATTTGTAATCGCACAAATGAAGTTGTAAAATTTTACTGTTGGGAAATGTCTTCTCATTTTGCTCGTGATGCTTTGCAAATAGAACCAGAGATTTTTTTTTTTTTAGCTGCAAGGTTAAGAAACCAGAAGGAAGAAACAGGTGCGATAGCTGGCATGCCTGTTTGTATATTTTGCCTCAAACAAGCTAAATAATTCAGATTTTAATTGTTGATGGACATTGTTACTGGAAACCAGTAAATGTTATTCATCCACTTTGATCCATCATCATCATCACGGTGTGACTCCCTTACATTTACATTAGAGTTCCAATCACACACACACACACACACACACACACAGAGAGAGAGAAATACATCAGGGCTGTCAAATTCGTAGCCCGCAGACTGGATGTGTCATACACTGGCCACGCCCAGTTTAGCAAAGGGGGAAAAAGTTGTAATACATCACATGACGACACCCCTGACATACCTTGTTCTGTTTTAGCTATCCTATAAAAGCTGGATTTCGTTTAGATTTCATCAAATTTAGTGTGGAACCATCACAAGTAAAGATAGCCAAAAATGCCTGAAATGCAACAGATTTCAGTAGCCAAGGTGATTCCATTGGGTCTCCTCTGAGTATCTCTTTTAATTCTGAACTTAAACCACTACACAGTTTCATTCTGGCCATTAACTAAGTTCAGTCTTACTTAGCTTTCAGCATATTGGATATGTGAAGTCTTTTCATATCATGAAAGAACACTGTCAATCTTATGTATATATGTCATTGAAAGTTTCAGAATTCACACATTGACACCCCCCCGGAAATAAGCGCTTGGCCTTATATTTGGGGAGACATTATTTTTGAGGTGCAGGAGGCGGTGAACGTGGTCACCTCATGGCTACTGCTGTTTTTTTGGGGGGGAGTTCTTATTTTTGGGGGAGGGCTTATTTTAGCGCATGCGCTCAAAAGCCTGATTCGGCTTATTATCCGGGGAGGGCTTATTTTCAGGGAAACAGGGTAACCGTCATTCATTATAGCCTTGGCAAGACACCTAACTGGGGAATCTCATTGCAGACTTTGTAGAAGGAAATTTGGGTTCGTCTGTGATAATCAAAAATCAGAAAGAGTCTGGTAGCATCTTCTAAGAAAAAAACATTTTATTATGAGGCATGAGTACTCATGCAGGTGCTACCAGGCTGATTTCTAGCTGGGGAAGTCTATGAAAACCATCTAAAACTGATATTCGGTATAATTTTATGCTCCTTTTCATAGATGTAAGGCTCACAGATTTAGTGAGTCTCACACTGCAGTATTGCAGTGTTAAGTACCCTTTATCTCAATGAAATCAATAGTCTGGATTTCACTTTGGGCATTGGCCTGGATGCCGCTAACAAAAAAAAGGCATTTCCGATCCAAGAAAGGATGAAGCAGCTGTTTTTGCTGATATGTTGAAAGGCTCAAAAGAGAACCAGAGCCTTAAAGACTTTAGTTAATCATAGCTTCTAAGTCTGGTGTCCTTCAGATATGTTGGTCTGACACAGAGGATAATGGGAATTATGTGATGAAGCATTTCTGGGTTGTTGTTTTTTTTAAACCACAGTTATGTCTAATGCTGCCTTCTGTGAGTAGTTATATTAGTCTTGAGGAGAAGGCAAAACAAACATGCTTAAATCTGGCAACGAGGGAAGATCATCATCAGCTGTTCTGTGTGGAGATAGGGTTTCATCCCTGGCAGCTACAGTGAGGAATGGATTTGGTCTTTAAGATCTGCTGGCATCGTAGATGAACACTGAGCTTGTTGCCTGCATGGTCATATTCTAAATGCAGCAGTTTCTGTTCAGGAACAGGGATGGATTGATCTTCAAAAACTCTTCCTTCCAACCTTCAGAAAGGGAGGTTGAGGGAGGAGAATCTCCTCAACAGATCCATATCAAGCACTCACAGAGTGCATGTTGTAGAGCTTCTGCCCAACTTATTGACTGCTTAACAGATGCAAAGTCTCTAGGTGAGATCAGTGGTGGGATTCAAATGATTTAACAACCGGTTCTCTGCCCTAATGATTTCTTCCAACAATCAGTTCACCAAACTGCTCAGAAAGTTAACAATCCGTTCTCCCGAAGTGGTGTGAACTGACTAAATCCCACCACTGGGTGAGATGGGTGACAATTCAAAAATAATAAAAAAGAAAAGAAAAGAAATAAAATAATAAATAAAAATAATAAAAGAAAATATAAAGTAAAATAATAAAAGAAAATATAAAGTAAAATAATAAAATAAATTAAAAATAATAAAATAACAATAACAATCGCTTCACCGTGCTTTACAGCCTTCTCCAAGTGGTTTACAGAGTCAGCATATTATCCCCAACAACCTGGGTCCTCATTTTACCTACCTCGGAAGGATGGAAGGCTGAGTCAACCTTGAGCCTGGTGAGATTTGAACTGCCAAATTGCAGGCAGCTGCAGTCAGCAGAAGTAGCCTGCAGTACTGCACTCTAACCACTGCAGCACAAATACATTGGACTCTGTTTATTTAGAACATGGATATCTGTATCATATAAATATGCATTGACATTTACACTGATAGATAATTTTTTTATTTAATTAACACCTATAATTATTCTTCCTGTCCACTTGTAATGCAAATATATTCATTCAGAAATCTCACAAAATATTTATCATTTTAAGGAGTCATGGCAACATAACTTTTGAGAACTCCCAACTTACTTGATCACATGTCAGTCATGTGGCCTGTTTTTGCCAAGGAAAACCTATGCAGCTGATTTTATTGTGTTGTCTGATCATATGTGATATGAAAAATATGTGTTAAAGATTTTAGAAAATTTGAATAGTAAAGTGATACAATTAATGCGATAATTTGTTTTTCAAGTACAATATCATGCTTAATTTAAATAGAAACTTTTCAAACATTGCAGGGGAATCATGAGCAGCCTGTGCAGTCCAGCAAAATAGGATTAGGTAGAAGAGAATATCAAAGTTTGCAACATCGTCATCATTCTCAGCGCTCTAAATGCCGTCCTCCAAAAGGCATGTACTTAACTCAAGAAGACGTGGTAGCGGTTTCATGTAGCCCCAACGCCGCCAATACACTTCTTAGGCAGCTGGATATGGAGTTGATCTCATTGAAGCGACAGGTATTTTAATTATCAGGTTTACCTGGGGTGGTGATTGTGTTTTTAATATTTTAGGATCTAGTAAATAGGGAAATCTGAAACATGCCTATGGTAGATTAAAAATACATTCAGCGTGAGTCTCTGTTATTAAAATAGATTCATGAGTTGAGACTTACTGGTTTTCTCAACACTATATAGATTGCAGTAGCAATCGTATTTAGACTTATATAGTGCTTCCCAGTGCTTTACAGCCCTTTCTAAGCGATTTACAGAGTCAGCATATTGCCCCCAACAATCTGGGTCCTCATTTTACCAATGTCTGAAAGATGGAAAGAAGGCTGAGTTAGCTTTGAACTCATTAAGGTCAAACTCCTAGCAGTGGGCAGAGTTAACCAGCAATACTGCATTCTAACCACTCTGCTACCAAGACTCTTATCTAAACCTATTGACTTCAGTATGAGTAAACTCATTGTTTCAATTTTACACTGTGGTTTTATCAGTAACTTAATGCCGTATTGAACTTTTAGGAGTTAAGGCAGCAGACGGTTTTGTGTTCTAATCCCACCTGAGCCATTAAAGCCAACTGGGTGACCTTGGCCCAGCGTCCCTATCTCTCCCCATTATGGAGAAATAAAGAGGAGGAAAGTGTGTTGGACTTGAGTTATTTACAAAAACAATAAAGGCAGGATTTAGGTAGGTAGGTAGGTAGGTAGGTAGATAGATAGATAGATAGATAGATAATTGTATATGAAAAAGAATAAAGGCAAGATATAAATAAATAAATAAATAAATAAATAAATAAATAAATAAATAAATAAATAAATAAATAATTGTATATGATGGAAGTTCCCTAACTTTAGGATATTAGTAATTTTTTTTCATAGCACTCTTAGTCTTGTAATATGCACAGTGTCCAACAGATGTCAAGTATCACTTTGTTACTTCACAGAACCCCTTTGAGTTTGCTGTGGTGTCCAGGAGTGTCATGCTGCGGTTTGGATCCATATAGCACTTTGATTTCTAGTAGACTCAGTCCCTTTAAACTGGAAAAAAATGGTCTAAACAGATAATAAATAAAATTACACTGTTTCTAAATGCTTTCCCATTTTCAGCAAGATAAATGTTTAAATGGAGTTATGAATTTACGTAAATACAAAATAGCATAGGGATGGTAAAACATCGAGAAAGAAGAAAAAACAAGTGATGATTCTATTCTGTGATGCTTAATCATGAGAATTTAATGAGGCTCTCCAATGAAACAAATAGTCCTGATTCTTACCTACGTATAAGAAGATAAAGATGTTGGTCTCAGGTTTTACGTCAGGAATTCAAAATTTTGTTGGAAGCCACCATTTTATTTCTTGCTATTTATTTTATAGTTTCTATATGCCACCTCAATTAATATAGATTCTAGGTGGTACACTGAAAGAAAATACAATCCTAAACCCACATTAAAACAAACAATACTAATAATATTTAGATAATCTCACACATTTTACTAACCAGATTTATTCTTTGTGCATGGAAGCAGACAATTGCTTTGCTCCTTGAAACAAGCTTTGTCTCTTCAGAATTTTATTTCATTTCATTTTATTTCTGCTTAGGGCCTTTGTTTAATTTCAAGTAATAACTTAGCAGTGGATATTTACACTATTTTATAGCAGCTAATTTTCATTCCTGTTTTGTTCATTGGACAAGGTCCAGAATGCTAAACAAGTAAACAGTGCACTTAAGCAGAAAATTGAAGGTGGAATAGATGAATTCAAACCTCCTGAGGTGAGTCACTGAAATGTAGGTGAATTTTCAGTATTGCTACTGTGCTGGGAACTAAGAGAATTCTGAAAGTATTTTGCTTTGATGAAAACATTTTTGAATGGAACCATATATTTTAAAGCATGTTTAAAATGTATCTAAAATATTTTATATGTTTTATTGAATGACAACATTTTATTCAATGCATGTTCAAAAGCAAATTTAATTCTGTCATAAAACAAAAATGTAAACAGAATTTAACACTTAAAATACTTTTTGAGGGGGTTGCTCCAATTGTACTTTCATCCTAGATTGTAGCCATTAGTTGGCATACAAAAATCCAGTGGAAATTTCAGTGTACTTGCCAGTCTGTATGAGTGATTGTCTCATTTGTTTCAACTCTGGAGTGGGTTAGGCCTATAAGATCTGTTGCATTAAAAAAGAATGGAGATAGCACCTTCTTACAGGAAGCAATAGCTCAGTATCCTCAGTACAGGAAGCAATAGCTCAGTATGAAAGCAGTGCATTGCAGGCAGAGGGTTCCAATTTCCAAATGTCCCTATCATTTTCATGTAAGGTTTCAAAAAATTCAATGCTACCTTTAGATAATATGTTTTGGATGTCAGCTGATATTACTTTAGCTAGCATGCCCAGTAGCAAGGGTTTGTGGAAGTTGTGGTTCAGAATATCTAGAAAGCATTAGTTTGCCTATCACAGAGATAGACCAAGAATCTATTGTTTTAAAATATATTTTTGTATTCCTAATTCAGTTCATGGAGTTCTGGGGAAAACATATTAAGCTTCTGAAATTGGCAAATGCAAATCTAGATAATTGAAAGGTGGCCTTGTGGCTGACATTTTCACTGTTCTCCATAGTATCGACGGGAGACTCCAGGATGGGTTCCTCTAGTCGTATAGCTCTATGGACTGAGTTGAATCTCTAAGGACATGCCTCCCTGGTGACGTTTCCCCAGTTAGTCAACTCAGTCGAACCCTATGGACACTTCTTGTCTAGCTCCTTAGAGCTTTCCGACTATTTTTTAGGCTTGAATTGCATCCCTGGACTTTTCTTCGATTTTTGGAGAATTTGTCAACCCTGAGCGATCATATGTGCTGTCATTCTTTGTTTCTTAATAGGCAAATCAAAAAATAAATGCCCGTTGGACAACAGAAGAACAACTTCTTGCAGTTCAAGGTACATTAGTGTTATTAATATTTTCTTTCAGGTTGTAATTTTTGACATTCTGAAAACATTTTTAAAAAAATACTTGTGTTTGTTGGGGCAGGAAAGAGTGGCACATGAGGAAATACATATCATGATATAAATACCACAACATAGATATTTGCATTCAAATTTTGGAATGCTAATAAATAAGGATGGAATTTGCACTGTGACATAATTTCATCATTTTAAAGTTAGAAAATATGGAAAATTTGACTAGTTTAAAATAGAATTAAGGAGGTTTTTTATGCTGCCTTATTAATACAAATGCTTTAAAGTCTGTCAGGCATTACAGTTTATTCAAAAAATGTAAATAAAATGAAAATAATAAGTTGAAAGATAAAATTAGAGAGCATAGATTCAGAGCAACTCACCCATCACAATTGTGAGGATCCTCTTTGCTTAAAAGGAGGTGGCCAACTGCAAAAAGACAGGTTGACTTTCTCAGTGGGAAAACTGGAAAAGTTGAGATGTAGACATTGTTTTGAGAAGGAATCTTGCTAGAGAAACCTCTGTTAAAAAATTGTCACTGTAAGGTTTATTTTTAAAATACAATTTAAACATTTAGGTGGAATATTGAAGATACTGTCTCAATTCTGCATATACACAAAAGACCCATTGGTTAAATTATTTTTATTGGCTGAAGTTCTCTATTCATTTCCTTAGTAATACGCTCATTTGAACTGATATAGTATTGGTCAGTGAACTTATTTCATGGACATTTTGAGTCTCTATTTCAATATATTATTTCATTCAATGAAGTAACATTTCAGTCTGGAATCATCTCCATATCATGACTTTCAGTGGATTAGTGTAGTACCAGAGCTTTAGAAATGGATTTAAAATCATGCCTAAAATAGTAGGCATCAGTAACTTTTAAATCAAGGCTGTTTTGAGCAGGGTATGACATGGCTCTGGAGTCTGTGTGCTGA
Organism: Pseudoxenodon macrops; assembly: GCA_032467955.1. NCBI lineage: Eukaryota > Metazoa > Chordata > Lepidosauria > Squamata > Pseudoxenodontidae > Pseudoxenodon > Pseudoxenodon macrops. Next base: position 75,165 of record JANHFT010004124.1, read on the forward strand.
GCAGTTCCCATTGATAAAGACCATCAAGGTTCCCGAGATTTATATGGAACAGGGCTGGCTGAATTAGCCCTGATTGTTTAATAAAATACTCACTCACTTGGCCCCGTTATCACTTTAATTGAATTGGTTGAACTAGTTTAATTGCTTTTTCATACAATGAGATTGCTTACTGATGAATCTGCTTATTAGTAAATGAAACAGGCACCACACTTTGCTGTTATTTATTGATTCAGACTTCTTTTATATATCAAGGCCATGATAGCAAGCCATGCAAAAATATGCAAAAACTTAAGACATTCCACTGAAAAAAGGACTTTTTCCCCATAAAAATGTTTTCCCCACAGAAATAACTAAACAAAACAGTTATTCTGGTTATGATTTACCTAATTAAAAAGCTTTGAGTCAGATAAATGATACAGTGAATGAACTGTGGTACTTTTAGAATTAGTGATATTCACAATATGACAATTTGATCAGTAAAATACACCAACTACAAACAGTATTACAATGTTTTCCTCTGTGATCAATCTTTATAGAAGCAGTACTGCTTTTAAAATTGGAGTTTCCTGTCATCTGTAGAAAACATATAGATCATGCAGATTTCTATTTATTAACTTGAATCTTAATTATTCTTTTTTAAGGTGTCCGCAAATATGGTAAAGATTTTCAAGCTATTGCTGATGTAATCGGCAATAAGACTGTTGGCCAAGTGAAGAACTTCTTTGTAAACTACAGGCGGCGTTTTAACTTAGAGGAGGTGTTGCAGGAGTGGGAAGCAGAACAAGGAACCTTGGCTTCTAATGGTGATACTTCTGCTTTAGGGGAGGACACAAAAAATGCTAATGTGTCATCCGGAAAAAGTACAGATGAAGAAGATGAGGTGTGTTTCTGTGTACCAAATCTTAAATAAGCATGAGTTCAGAAATGGCATTTACATTTCCTATCACAAAATGCAATCTCAAAATGGAATGCTCAATCAACAGTGTTGGAAGCTTAATGCCTCCTGATTTGTAGAGCTCTCTCCTCCTTGGGATTATGTTAGCCAAACACTTCCAATCTGGGCTGCCGCTGGTTCTTCCCACAGTTTTAGTGATACTATTAATATGAAAAACATTGCTGAATAATCCTGAATAGTATTAGATTCCTTTTTTACATTGAAATTTTTATTTCCTTACATTGCTAAATAATTTAGAACTGGTTGTTTTAAAGAAGGGTTTCTTAGCTACAAATATGGCCACACTAACAGTGCTTTCCTGTTTCTGAAGGTAGCAGCAACCCAAACTGCATGATTATGAAGAATGGCTGCTTTTACATATTTTATCACTTTATTTATAGGCCCAGATCCCACAGACTCCTCATTGTGTAGGGTCTTCTCCACCAGCCCAGGCGTCTACTCCAACACCAGCAACCCCCGTAACAACTTTGAACCAGCCTCCTCCATTGCTTCGTCCAACCCTTCCAGCTGCTCCAGCTCTCCATCGTCAGCCTCCACCACTACAGCAACAAGCTCGATTTATTCAACCAAGGCCAACCCTAAACCAGCCCCCTCCACCACTCATCCGTCCAGCTAATTCCATGCCTCCTCGCCTAAACCCAAGACCAGCACTGTCCTCCACTGGCGGGCCACAGCCACCTTCACTTATTGGAATCCAGACAGAAACCCAGTCCCCGCTGCATTAAACAAGTAGGACAGAACTATGGTAATTAAAGTAGTATCAGTGTCTATTTTCCTCAGCTAAGGAAGAGGTGAAGGGAGGGAAAGCAAGCTTTCCACAGTACTGAACTGTCACAAAGAAGAAGGTGAAAATGGATATATAATATGTGAATGATCTGAGTGAGAGAAACTTCAGTGCAGTAGATTGTTGCAAAGAAAACCATGTCTACAAAGTCAGCATTTTTCAAAGCTAACTTCTTTTTAAAAAAGAAAAGAAAATTCACTGCACTATGACTTCAACTGGTTTTTAGTCTATTTATTTTATAAAATCCTTTGTATTCAACTTCATGGAAGTAAACCATCTGGATAGTGTAAGAGTTTCAATTTAAGATTCAAACAGGGCTGTAAATGTTGATAAACTGGGGAAATTATTTTTACATTTTCCTATGTTAGGAGCGCAAGTATTACTGACAAGCCTGCCATTCAGATTTTGACAGATACCACCACTTCGTACATTTTTCTAGGCTTGTATTTTCTATATTTCTTCATAAAGTACTTTTCTTCAGTCTACTTGGAAAAGTCTTGAAGAGTGCAAAGCTAAGGTACTAAAGAGGTTCAACTATATGTGGTCTTCTGATACTGGAAACATGACTTGCTAGTGCAAACTGTGATAGACAGCAAGTGAGTTACCATTTGCACCCAACACTAGTAGCCAGGTGGCTAATAAAGTCACAGTTGTCTTCTTTTTAATAAATTTTATAGTACTACTTCTTACCTGAAATTTTATTCTATTAAGTTCTGGAAATAATTTAGCAAGGAATGCTGAATTTCATATAGGGGCATGGTGAAACAGTCAAATATTAAGAATGTTTCCTGGTTCATTTCATGGGATATCTCAGTCTCTTTTTGCTGTTCCTTGCAAGTGCATGTCCCCTCATTTTTTTTCTTAGTATCAAAAAATATGCCAATTCATGCTTTATTTAATCAGTTGGAGTTTAACTTTACTTAATCAGTTGGAGTTTATAATCAAAGTGACATGCTTTTAATTTTGGGCAAGAAATACCAAGCGATGAAAATCTATTTTCTGAAAGATGTATCTCTTTAATACAGTTGACTTTCCCACTTCTTGCTAAAGCAACAGTGTTTTAACTTTCAAAGTTAAAATTCAGGATGATTTCATGTATAGCAAAGCTGTACTAGTCTCTTACGTACTGCATTTTACAGCTCAAATATCAAAACTTTTAGATTAACACTTTATCATGATTAAGGTGTTAAAGGGATTTGCCCATTAACTTTCATGTTCTTAATTTTTAAAAATTCTTATTTAAATCAAATTTCATTTGTAGTATATTAAATAGAAATGCCTTCAATAGATGTCTCTTGTACATTATCTGTATCCAACCAGAGTGTTTGGTTTTTAATACTGGCAGTTCAGTGGGGGGGGGGGGGGGGGG
>JANHFT010004124.1:83182-95385 GCA_032467955.1 Pseudoxenodon macrops
ATAGAATCTGGCTGAGGGAAGGATGTAAATTTTAATTCTACCACTGGAGGTGAAGGTGTTTTGTTTGTGGGCTGGCCCAGGATTTCTTAATGGGCATTTGCTGTCGGCTATTAAGAAAGACTGAGGACTGCTTTCGACCTCTAAGAGAATGCTTCTCCATTTTTCCTTTGGGGAAATATAATATTCTGCCTCTTTTAATATTCCCCAAAATATTTCATTCTTCTAGAGGGGATGCTTCCCACATCTTCATCCTTGGAGGCTTTTAAGAAAGGACTGGGCAGCCACCTGTATGAAATGGTACAGGGTCTCCTGCTTGAGAACTGGGGTTGGACTAGAAAAGATCTCCAAGGTTACTTCCAGCTCTGTTCTGATTAACTCAAGACTTTTGCTCGTGTTTGCGTTCCCAGAATAGTTTGTTAGTTTGGCACCACAATCACCTGAGCAATCTTAACTGACTAAATCTTAACTGAAGTCAGTGGTGTTAAGGTTTCAAGATATAAATCAGACTGGATGGATTTGGGTGGGCTGAGTTCAAAGGAAAAGTGTATTCTTTCAAACACAGCTGCGGGGTATATAGTGGATCCGAACTCTTGAATTTTAAAACCGTAGGTGGAAAAACCTCTGAAGGTTCAAAAAGTAGGGAATTAGGAAGATCCTTTTTGAAAAATAGAAGTAGACTTAACCTACGAGTAAACAGAAAATGTACAGTAGGCAGCTGTATATCTTTCCTCAAAAATAAGTCCCACAGAGCTAGTGGTGCATAAAGCAATAAATAATCCTTACATTCTAATATAGCATTGACAGAAGTGATTCTGCTTTCCCAAAGGTATGTACTTCATAGTGTACAACTATTCTTCCTTTCTGACAGGAAAGAAACTGACAAACTGGGGGGAAGTGGTGGTAACCTTCACCCACCTGCCCAGCAAACTTAATGCTCTTTTTCTGCTGTCCAAACAGGTCAGTGATTCTTAAACTGGGATAGCTAGCCCCAAACAATAATTGGAGGATATTCTGGAGATAATAGAGCAATTTGTAATTGCTTGCTTGGGAGTCCAGGATTCTGTTTATGAATGCCACTCCTGTAAAACAATAGTCTGTTGTTTTTTAATGAAGATAATTATATTATTTAAAACCAGAAAAGGGGGGATTTGGTCAAACAGTTCAAGAATCACTAACTTATGAAATAGCTATCAAATCCCCATTGCAATGGTGAGAAGTGATCAGCAGGGAAAGTGGAGTTATAGTCTTCAGAGCCTGCATAGGGTTTTAAAATACTACTTCTGGAACCAATTTGTGACATACTTACACAAGATTCTTTGTTGGTTCTAGAAATAATGTTCCAAACAATATAAGCTTTGGGGTGAATCAAGAATCCCTCTCTACTATGCAATATCATTTAATAGAACAACAGTGGATATATGAGTTTGTTTATATGTTTGTTTGCCATTCTGGAGATAAAATGTGCAATATATGGTCTTTGAAAACTACTGGGAGACTGCAAAAAACTCATAAGCTACGTTAGATTTTTACATTTGTAATACCAGTATGTCAAACATAAGTTGGCCATAGTAAGTAAGAGGGATGGAGAATTGTTTCTATAGATTGCTAAATTTTCTAGTAGTCTTTTTCTTCATAAGGATGAGCTAAATTTATAAGTGGTGCACAGGTTTTTCAGGGACTTGCCCTATCTCAGAATATAAGCACTGCCAAGACAAAAAAAATAATTTTGATTTAATTTAAATTAATGTCATTAAATTTAATTGCCTTTCAGAGGTTGAGGTTTTTTTTGTTTTTATTTTTAAATCAGTGTTGACTCCTGTCAACCTCTTGGACTAGTTTCTGCAGTTTTCTTGGCAAGATTTTCACAAGTGGCTTCCCATTACCAGGTTTCTAGGGTTGAAAGAGTGACTGGCCCAAGGCTATCTACTTAATTTTGTGCCTAAGATGGGCCGAGAACTCACCCTGGTTTCTAGCCTGATGTCTTTCTTAATCACTACATCAACCTGGCTCTCTTCAGAGGATTACTTGCGGTTAGTACAATAAATTGACTTTGCTTGCATGAAAGCTGCTGCATTAGTGTAAAAAAATAATGTATCAATGCAAAAATAATGTTAGGTAAACCGGACACAATACTACAGATCCTATTATGGTTCCAAATTGTCCTCGGTAATCTACATTTCTTTTTTTCTCTTTTAGATAAATAATATTTGATTTTGAAATTATAGATTTGATACCATACGAAAGTAAAATAGAATAGTATTTTTTAAAGTTCAAAAAGGGAATGGAGAATTGCAATACATTAGTCATGAGGAAGATAGTTATGTATGTTTACATATGTGAGTATTTATACAATTTATACCCACTATTTATACAATTTTCTGTACTGCATTATGATATATTTTTGTACATTTAAAAATAATATTTTAATATTAAATCCTGGATTAGTTATTAACTGTCTCTGGTAATTCAAGTGATTTTGCTATGAGAAATCAATATTAAGTACAAGCAGTTTCATTATGATGAAAGAAGAATATTGTTTCTTTGGAGATGCATAACCAATTAAAATAAACTCCAAGAGGTTTAGGGGGAAAGTCTTTTTTTTTGCAAAACAGATTTTAATGCTGTTCTTAAACATTTTTGCAGTGGTCTGAATTAATAAGAGAAAAAGAGTGTTGGTGTGCACTCCTAATTCCAAAACAGTTGTGTGCCTTCTGGCTGCTCTGTTAAGCAAAAAATAGTCATTTAAATCCATTTATTTTTCCCAAAAGTCACTGCTTTACTTTCAAAATGCATGGGGCCTTGGGTGCAATATCAACTAGTGTTATAATAGTTATCTTTGAATGTGTTTGAATCATTTTCTGCTTTAAGTATGCTTTACAAATAAAATAAATCTCAGTAGAACATTCCCGTGTTTTCCCAAAAATATATTTTTTGGGCTTCAAAATAAGCACCAGAGCTTATTTAGGGGGGATGTCTTACAATGACGTTTGGTACAAATAGCGGGTTGTGGTCTACGCATGGGATGAAGACACACAGCTTTGAAGCATGGCAGCAATTGGGCTAACCTCAGACCGTGGGGGCGGACCAGCTATGAGTTTGGGCCGTGTTGGGTTGGTGTGGGAAGGGTGCCGAGGTGGGGGAAGCCAAGAGGAATTAGCATATTTTTAACCTTTACCTGCATATCACATATCACATCAGATACACCGTGTTTCCCCGAAAATATGACCTACCCCAAAAATATGGCATATCATACCAGTGCTGCCGCTCACGGCAGAACGTCACATGGTGTGTTGTGCCTGTGCTGCTACTTGTGGCAGGACACCATGTGGCACATTGGCCTGATACTGATGCTCACGGCAGGACACCACGTGACATGTTACACCGGTGCCATCGCTTGCAGCATAAATTCGATCCTGACCAGCTCAAGGTTGACTCAGCCTTCCATCCGAGGTCGGTAAAATGAAGACCCAGATTGTTGGGGGCAATATGCTGACTCTGTAAACCGCTTAGAGAAGGTTGAAAATCATTATGAAGTGGTATATAAGTCTTACTGCTATTGCTAATGCTATTTTTGCCACTACGCCCAAGCTGGAAAAATTATTTTTCATAAAATGCTCTACTGGGTATTTCATAAAATGGTCTATTGGATATGAAATTGACTAGGATAACTTACTTCTAAACATACTTGTACTTTACTTCAATTTAATTGCGATTCAGGTAGCCTCCCCTCTTCTTTTTACCCCAGATCGTGATTTGTATGGCTAGAAATATTGATTACCCAGATGAGGGGAAATGTTTTAATAATTTTATTTTGTTAAAAAGTTTTTTGTGCAATGAAATGCTTGAGTCCTCATGCCATCTGTGTCCTCTATAAAGATAGGTTTTATTCTGTTAGTTTGCTAAGTGGAGAAAGGCAATTGTATGCATCTTCCAGTTGTATAGGTTTCCCCCCATCAATTGTGTAGCATCTACAGTATATTCTGAGGTGTGACTGGGAAGGCAGAGGAACTGATTTGCGAAAAGCCACACCTGACTTCTCTTAAGATTCAGGCTCTTCGTTTCTACTACAGCTATTAAAAATGTTATTTGCTAGAATGCTCAACAGAACAATAAATAACTTAAAATAGAAGAACAGGTATCGTTGATTTAATTAGATGTACCACATAATTGAATTTATCTAAAAAGAAGACAACCCAACTCTTAAGTCCTTCCAAATGAGGTGTAGCCACCTTACCCTCATTAGTCCTAAGGATGGCAATTTCATCTGAACCTAATTCTGGAAATTTCCCCCTCCCTAATAACTGTTTACATATGTTACACTCATGCATAAAATATATCTCTTATAAGCCATATTTCTAAAAAGACAAACCCAAGAGAGAAAAAGTTAAACTAATGGTTTCTGATGTTCAAAAAATATTTTTTTTAAATACTTCTAACTGATTCCCATCTGTGTGTAACAGCTATTCTCTCATTCATATACAAACTACTCTCATATGTAAACAATTAAATGGATCATTTAATTTTGACAGATATTGCCCACAGTTCATAAAAATTTCCCCATGCATTGCAACTGGCTATGTACTTACATGATCATGCAAAAGAGTTTGGTAATTGAGTATAATATGTTGACTTTCTACCTTATTATCAAGTCAACAAAAGCCTTAATTCAGATTAATATTTTTTCTGAGAGGTAAATGTATTCATAGCAGACATTGACATTTTTGGGTGCTCTTCGAGTCATACAGATGGAATCTCCTTTTCTCTTCATGCCTTATCCTGTTATCATAAACTGTCTTCTGGTATGAAATGAAAATTATGTCCCACTTTTGGAATGAAAGGTATGAAAACAACTATTTTCACATTCACATTCTCAGTAATACGTGTGATTTGGACAAAATATATTCCAACTTTCATCTTTTCATCTACTATTCAAGTTGATAGGCATCCTCCATACAATGTGGTAGTCCTATCTTTATAGTATTTTATTTACTTACTTACTTATAGTACTTTTATGTATTTATTTATATTTTTACTACTATCAACTGTTAGCATAAAGCATGTTATAATTCTGAGTACAGTTTAATGATTCTTTTGAATACTTTGAGATTGGCTTCTTAATAAATATGCACACAATTGGAAATTAAGTTATAATGCTGTTTTGTTTTCCTTGTTAGCAAAGAAGTGTAACCCAATTATGCTTTTTACTAAGAATTTATATTCTACAAAAAGAAATAAAAATTCAGATACAAAATCTGAGATTACATATATTAAAAAACATAATGACATATTATGTAACTAATACTATTATGATTTAAACTACTTCGAAAGTTTTAGTAAATGCCACCTTACTATAATTAGGTGCTTTTTTCAAGAACTGAGAAAGTCTTTTATTTACATATTTTCAAAATACTGTAATAAAAATGCAACGAAATGTTTTAGATCTATTTCAGGGAGTTTTGAATTACTGGAGTTATATTTGTTTTTGTCATATGAAAATAATCACAGACTTGTAAAATCTAATAAGAAGGAATATTAATTGTTATTAATATTTAGGATTGTATCTGCATATACTTGAATATGTTGACTGAATAAAATTAAGTAAAATGCTTCACAAAATGCACTTTATCTTAAAAGGTGTTTTAAATTGAGGCATGGCTAGTGTTAACATACGTAGTGAACTAGTGATATGCCACATCAATATATTGTGTTTCCCCAAAAATAAGATATATCCTGAAAATAAGCCCTTGCGTGATTTTACGTGTGCGCTTAATATAAGGCCTACCCAAAAATAAGCCCTGGTTTAGACACCGCTCACTCCATCCAATGCCACAAGGTGAGGAAATGCAGATGGAGGTGGAGCTGCCCCATGTGCCCCGAACCTACACACCTCAGTGGCCCCGCAGCCAGACGAGTCCCCTCTCGGGGACCTACCCCTGCCTCTTCCCTTTCACTCGCCTCATGGCTAGACTGTCAGGAGGATGGGTGGAGGAGCCTTGGTCCCCTTACCAATCCACCTACGCCATTTCTGAGCCAGAGGGGAGTGACGGTGAAAGAACTCCACTGCCGCTATGCATCAACCACATCCACCGCTGGAGAGGCTTTCTTCGGTTCCCACCTCCCATCCCCCAGATTACCTGGCCACCGCCACCTCTTCCACCTGCTGCGCTGTCTTGTGCCGCCTGTTCCCCATTTGCCGCCTGCAATGATGGTTTCAATGGTGGCAGCTCTGGAGGCCAATGGTAGGAAGCAGTGGCGAGCAGGATGGGGATAATCTTTCTCCACATATACATACCATACAACTCTCACCAGCTCATCCGCCTCATGGCGGCGGCATCTACTCTGTATTGTCTTCAGGCTGGCTAAGCTCTGGTAAAACTATGCTGCCTGGAGCTGGGCGAGAAAGGCCAGGTTCCCCTTCCCGAATGGTTCTGCAAAGACGTTTTGTATGGAGGAGATAGCTTCCCGCAGAGTTGCCTTGGCACCCACTTCGCACAGCAAACAGAAGAGCTTTTTTCTTTTTCTCCAGGGCCTTTGAAATCCCCCCCCTTCGCTTTTCTGCCTTAAAATCCAGAGCAGACACATTTTCCTCCTGATCAACTGAAGATAGCTACCGATATGGTTTTTGTAAGAAGCTGAGTGTATGTGTGAATCCAGCCCCCTTGTCACTGGATGGTCCTGCAGAAAGAGGATCTACTCCTCCACCTCTGACTACACGTGAGTCTAGCTTGTCATTCTGACATGTGAAAGAATTGAGCAGAGTAATTTACTTAACATAGATCAGGCAAAAGTATTGGGTAGCTGAGTGCAGAACAGTTTTCTAGCTATTCTGCCTTTTATTACACATACACACACACACACACACACACCTCCCTCCATCTTTTGATTACAGGTGGACTTTAGCAATAGCACGTAGACTTATTTACCATTTCATAATGCTTTACAGACCTCTCTAAGCGGTTTACAGGGTCAGCATATTGCCCCCAACAATCTGGGTCCTCATTTTACTGACTTCGGAAGGATGGGAGGCTGAGTCAACCTTGAGCCGGTCAGGATCGACCTCTTGGCAGTGTGCAGAGTTAGTCTGCAGTACTGTATTCTAATCACTGTGCCATTCCGGCTCCTTGACTTAGGACCACATTTGGAACTAGAATTTTCCATTACTAACAAGATTGTTGTTAAGTGAGTTATGCCTAACTTTACTGTCATAATGTAATCACTGCAGTTATTAAGTGGATCAGGAAGTTGTTAAGCATATCCAGCTTCCCATATTGTCTTGTCAGAAGCTGGCTGGGAAGGTGACAGATAGCAATCACATGACTCCAGGATACTTCTAACCATCACAAATACATGCTAGTTGCCAAGTGCCCGAATTTTGAACACATGACTGTGGAAGTGCTCCAATGATCATAAATGCATGAATTTTCATTGCCCTTGTAACTTTGAACCTTTGTTAAATATCTGTAGTACAATACCATTTGGCATAGCCCAGTGTTTCTTGACCTTGACAAGTTTAAGATGGGTGGACTTCAATTCCCAGAGTGCCCCAGCCAGCTATGGCTGGCTTCTGGGAGTTAAAATCCACCCATCTTAAACTTGCCAAAGTTGAGAAACACTGACCATATCTCATAGCAATGGGTTTGCAACCAAAATAATCTGAATACTATAGGGAAATATCTGAACCTGGGGAAATGTTTTAATTGACCTGATGTGAATCATATGTGAATGGTAGTGCAGCTAGTAACAGCATGGAACATTTTAATAAGGTACAAAATAAAGTTTAAAAACAAAAGAAATACGGTATATATTCCGTAGGAATGTTAAACGTCACAAGATACAATGGGTTAGAGGCAGGAAACAGAAATATAGAAAAATTGCTTCCTGTCTCACAAACTTACATTTAGTTTCTGACAAATACAAGCTGATGGAAATAGGCATTATGTTTTTAAAAGAACCACAGCTCTGTGTGGTTTTTAAACTTAATTTCCTCCTTACAGTTACAGTACTTTTATATTTGAATCATACTGTAAAGAGCAGTTTTATGAATCTTAATTTTGGAATGAAAACCTTTTTAGATTTCAATTGCAACAATAAAAAATGAAATAATACATTAATTCAGACCATATGGTTTCTTGATATACTGTATGAAATCAAAAGAAGAATTTAGATTTATTTTTTGGGTGTGTGTTACATCTATTATGATGATTTTTGTGTAATTAAAAAAAACTGCTCCCACTGATGATGGAATCAAAATGAGTGTAAATAAGTATGAGTTTCCAGAATATATTCACTCTATATCCATGTTTCTCCAGCAACTTTGAAATGTGTGGACTTGAATTCCCAGCCAGCAATGAGTAACTGGATAAAGGTCAGAATCTAGGCCTCTGTCCAGTGAATCAGCTTTATCAATTCTAGTGTTTGCTTAAAGTTTTCTGTCATGTGACCAAACCTAACCATCTCATTAAATCACAGTATTTTCAGATTCAGATTGTATATAATTGAGGATACTATCATTTGGTTTGTGTTTAAATTTTCCAGAGAACAGTCATAATGCTCTCTTGCAGTGAAAATAATGAGTTTTGCCATGTTTTGAAGAGAAATGCATTTATTATGTCCTACATTTTTGTAGACCCATTTCATGTGATTCCACTTAGATGCCTGAAGCAACATCCTTGAAAGTTTAAAGAAAATACATTTAACTATTGCTGGGGAAGGGAAGGAAATAATGAAAGAGAGATGGGAAACATCAACAATTTATTGTAAAAAATAGTCTATAGTAATCTTTAAAATTAGTGCACAGCATGCTGGCTGCAAAATGAGTGCATAGCATGCTGGCTAGGAGTCACCAGTCCACATATTTTAAAGTTGCCGAATTTGAAGAATATTGCTATAGATGAAATAGCCTTAGTCCAGCACTAAAGATAACAAGGTCCTAATCATTGAGCTGCACTGAGAATTCCTGTCAACCTTCCTCCCTGCTCAGGATGATGTAATTTAGCTATCGAAATAAAAGGAACATTAATAGAAACAATAATTTTCTTATGGTATGGGGCTTATATTTGGGGGTTCTCCAAAAGTGGGTTCTAACATGATAATGAGGAGGAGGGGGAGAATGAAGATGATGATGATATACAGTACATAAAATGTGAAATCACAACTGCCAGTTCTTTAACTAGTGTTGGCCTTCATCAGCATCAAGTTCTTCCCAGGAACCTAAGATATCATAACATATTATATGTGTAGATTCATGCAGTGTGACCTTTTGTAATTGACAGTTGAAAATTTTGTAAATACACAATGTTGTTCTAAACTTTTGGGTGTGACATTGTGTGCCAAAAACCACTGGGACCACCACTGCTAATTTATGCCATAATCCATGAAGTTCAATTTTCAGATCTTGATACTTTGTAATCTTCCTATTCTTTGTCTTCTATTTTACTATTTCCTGGTATTGCAACTGTTTACACTCAGTGTTTTGATTTGTAGACAAATTGCTGGCATTTTGTAACATTTTATTTTCCTTACCAAATTAAGGTAAGGATCTGGATAAATTTCTCAGTGCTCAGACAAGTAACATTACCACTCAAATATTATATTTCTCTTCATGATTTTATTCATAGTTTAAATCCATGGCCTCTGAAGATCTTGCAGGTCAGTTACCAAATCTGTACGTCCGACAGAACTCCTCAAATGCAGTTTCTCTAGAATTTGACCCTGCTGTCAACTATCAGTTTGTGGAAATCTTAGATGAACGATACAAATGTACACGCTGTCACCTAGTCCTCCATAATCCGCACCAGACAGGATGTGGACATAGATTTTGCCAGCATTGCATTGTTTCTTTGAGGTATGAATGGCTTCTTTTACTTACAATATTTGTGCAAATTAATGCTGTCACTGTTTCCTTCATAACAATTATACAGTTGTGAATTTATAGAATGTGCAAGGGTAACCCATAAAAGGATGCTTATTTAATTTTGCTCTTCTGGAGGTGCTATAGAATTCCAGCAGTCTTATGTACATAAGTGCTCCCTAAAATAAATGAATTTCAGATATATTTAATGTTATCTGGTTACTGTTGATAGTAATTTTCCCCAGTAACTTACAACTAGCACTGTAACAAAATAAGTAAAATGTGGGTAGATGTTTATATCTTGGCTGGGTAATGCTGTGAGAAGCACAAGGTAAAGTCCCTAATGAGAAATGGCCCATATATTCTGAACATAAGATCTTAAATAGCTTTATTTTCCCATGATGGTTTTTTTTTTTCAGCACTTGAAATCATACGGGACTTTAAGAGCACAAAAGCATACAATGATTGAATCAATAGAATTCAATAGAAAACCAATCAAGCATGGTTTGGTGTCATATCTTTACAAAAAATTGATAACTTTTTTTAAAATTCCAATTTGATTGTTTAAAGTCTCGTTTTGACCCACTAGGTTTTCATTAGAAATTGCTGTTTTCTTTTTCTGAAATATCCAGAAGCTTCTGATTATATCTTATGAATGAAATGGACATGTAGGTGACAGCTGTTATCTCAAGGTGACATTAGCTAATTAGGGTGTTACTAATGAACGTGTGAGGGCAAATTATGTCTGGAAATACTGGCCTCCCCTGCATCATTTCTTTCCTCTTTTTGTTGAATAAACAGCTCATACTTACTTGTAGTGATCTTACTTCACTCAGATCATGTGGAAAGTTATCTGTATCTTTGAACTTCCCACAGTAGCATTTGAAACTAGAGAAACCTCATTTTGTGAGGATAGCGCTCTCTATGGATATAAATATATGGAGATAGAGATAGAGCTATTTTCATGAAATATATATTGTAAACTAACGATGCAAAACAAATGTTATAAATGTTACTATTTTTATGCACCAACATCATAACACATATAAATACAAAATATAAATACAAAAGTTTCAAGTCTGTAACCAAAGAAAATTTGTTTCTGTCCTTATAGAGATTTAAATACAGTACCTGCGTGTCCTATAGACAATGAAATAATAAAACTTCAAGAGGTAAGAAAAATTGTTTATATGACTTTATTCTTCATATTCATACAATCAGTATCATGCTATTTGGGGCAATCTGTTTATTGAGTTTTTTTAATATATTGTTAAATGGAAATTATAATCAATCTAAGGGAAATTTAAACCCAAATGGAAAAAAAATAAAAATTTGAAAATAATCCTTGCTAAATAGTATTTTTAAACATGATACAAAGATTTTATTGAGACTTATAATTAGCATTACTTCCAGGTATGGGAAATCTTATCTTAATAATGTACCGTAGTTCTTTCTTTCCCATTTCTTTCATTCCTCACTTAATGTTGAGTTGTCAGAGAGAGTATCATCTATATAAAATGCACTAAAATAATATATAAAAAGTAATAATTTAATTTTAATTTATTTAAAATTAATTTTAGTATGGTTGCCAGGCTGTGTCTTACAGGCAAAGAATTGTCATGAATTACTATTTTTTGCTTGTGTATATCAAAATCATACTTTTCGTTTTAAATTTAAGGTTTTCAAAGATAATTGCTGCAAAAGAGAAGTACTCAATTTGCAAGTATTTTGTAAAAATTCACCAGCCTGCACTGCAAAGTTATGTCTAGGACGATACCAGGTTTGTATTCCTGTATTATAATGTCAAGCAAGTTGAAAATAAATGCTTCTAGAAACTGAAAACCGATCTCTACCTTTTTATCAAATATATTTTTGAAGAAAATAAAAAAGGTCAGAAAACTGCAATTCTTTCTCTATGCATTGCAATTTTTAAAATGTATTCTCAAGATGCACAAAGAAGTTTAGTTTGATAGCCTAAACAAGTTCTTCCAAACGTATTGTTCAAGAATATGCAAAGACTAGATTTTTTTCAGAAATCTGTTCTGTATTCCCCTCCCTTTCCATGTAGCTAATGCTGAAATGGAGCTACCTCATTCTATTCTATTGAGTTAGATCAGGCGTCTGCAACCTTAAACACTCAAAGAGCCATTTGGACCAGTTTCCCACAGAAAACAAAACACCGGGAGCCACAAAACCTGGGTGGGCGTGGCCAACTCAATGTCACTCACTCCCACCAAGTTACATGACCCCCCCTCAGCCACGCCTACTCAGGTTTTCTTTTCTATGGGAAACAGGTATGTCTCTCTCTCTCCCCATCTCTCTCTTTCACCCTCTTTCTCTCTCCCTCCCTCCC
>JANHFT010004125.1:2728-13938 GCA_032467955.1 Pseudoxenodon macrops
CACGGTCACATGACCACCGAGCCACGCCTACCCAGCTGGTCATTAGGGCAGAGAACTGGTTGTTAAATTATTTGAATCCCACCACTGATATTCACCCTTCATTTTCCCAGAGCATCTACTATGGTGGAATAATGATGAAACTGAAATGACATATTGAATAAAATATGGACTTTTAGCTGAGCGGACTCAGGTCTAGCAACAGGTTGAACTAGTTCATATAATCACGTTCATCGTGAATAGTAGTGAGTAAAATAAACAATAGCACTAAATGTCAAGGCTGACTTGTAACACATTTCTACTCACAACTTGACAACAGAAACTAAGGGAGCAAGGAGGGGAATGCTTGGAATGTATTGGGATCTGGGAGGGAGGTCAGGAGTTTATGGGAGCCATTTGCAGCCTGAGAAAATCCTGACACTTCAAAGCTCTGCGATGGGAAACTTCCGAAGGAACAGACTGTTTTCCCAAAATAAAAAGAATGTGTCAGATTGGTGGACAATGGACGATGGGTGGGGGGGAAATAACCATGCTGTTTTTCGAGCAAAAACCTCAGAGCTAGCTTCACTTCTTCTGTGCCTGTCTGGACCTATTAGAAAAATTATACTCTTGGTAAAATAAGGAGCTTCTTTTGCTGCATATGCCAGTGGGACTAACCTCTTGTAAAATAGCTTCTATAGCTCTAATAACAACAGAGAGAAAAAATGGGAACAGGGAAATAAACAAAGAACCCAATTCAAATAATTAATAAATAAATATTCTAGTGAAAATTCTCTGCTGGAAAATCCTGTCTGATTCTTAGCTGCAAATGTGTATAATGCTTTAGAATACTCAGTCTGCAACAGAGGTGGGTTCTAAATCTTCTTACTGCCGCTTCACTCAGGTGCGTGCTGAAGCTGTGTGCGCACTTTGCGCGCTCACGTGCATGCACACTTTGCGCGCTCACGTGCATGTGCAGTGCTTTAAAAAGGATCCTTAAAAGTGAAAAGTGCTTTAAAAAAACATCCAAGATGGCCGCTGCCGCCGCAAGAACCAGCTCAGGGGCATGGCAGGCCCGAGTCGCTAACAGTTCTGCCGAACCAGGTCAGTAAGTTACTAATGGTTCGGTAGAACCAGACCGAACTGTTAGGAACCCACCTCTGGTCTGCAAAGGTTTATCCTGACTTATTTTTTTGAACTGCAGCTCAGCCACTGTTATCAAGTACTTCTAGAGTACATGAGAATAAGGTCTCTTATCTCAAAGTTCAGCTTGCAGAAAAATTGATAAAGGAAGAGGCAGGCGGCACGACGAAAAAGTCTGCCAACGTATGTTCAGGAGCTATAAAGACCAAACGATTTCTGAAAAAATTGCCCTGCCTTACAAAATGGAATACAAATTTAAAGGTATTGTCCAATTAGATTTTAAAATATACAGTTTAAAATTATGTCTGCCTACTTGTCTCAGTTACTGTTTAGTACATCACTTATAAAAAATATATATCTTGCAACTCATGAATTCTAGGTGCTCTCTTTTCTCATAGGCTGAAGAATAAAAGTATCTGGTTACAAAGAGTTCTGGTACATTGCAAAGCACCATCTGTTGTGGAGCCATGTCACGTAGCATTAATAGGACCAAATATGATGCATGAAATTGTTTGCATATTTATATTTCATCTTTGAATAAGAGGTATTCTTTTATGACATAGTTGTGTGGCATTAATTGAGGTCCATTTTAGTATTATTTTTTGCCCATTTTGACAATTGTCTCAGCTGAATGCAAGGCTGCATGCTCCATAATTCTCAGTTAACAAGGCAATAAAACCAGACATTTTAATTACCCTATGAAAGCTAGTTTTTTATCGATGAAAAGTAATTTAAAGAGAGCATGACTTTAAAAAGCACATACTTGTCAAGCAATGTAGCCATGAAAAGATGTTTTATGAATACACAAAGTAATTCAAAGAAATAGGAGAAAATGTCTGTATTTTTAAATATTTGGATAGGTTTTCTCATTCCTGTTTAACAAGGTAGTCTCACAAAATTATATCTTTTACACCACACTTACGTAGGTTTGCATTTTCCATACAGTATATGTTGTACCACCATGATTTCTAAATAATAATACCAAATTCCTAAATATTCTTGGTGGCTTACCAACTGAGTTTATCCCTCCATCTCTCTATCATCCATCCCTCTAATACTAAAGAAATAATTTTTTAAAACTAATAAACTGATATGTTCTAATTTTTCCTGTAATATAATTTTGGTTCAGAGTGATGATTTGCTTCATAAGCACAGCAAAAAGGGTTGGCTATCAGGCACATCACTTGTTAAACTCATTTGAGTTAAATTTCACCATCTGAAATAAATCTCAGAATAACAACTCTTAAGGCATCACTTCTGATCCTTCACCTTCTCAGTAAACCAAAGAGCTCTCCTGGGACAACTGACACAGAAAGGCCACTAGAGGATATTTTATCATCTGGATTGTCTCACAATGTCATCAGTGAATCAGGTTTTCAATGTCATTAGAATGTCAAGAAAGTCCAGAAGAGACCACTAATAGCTATCCAGACCAGGGGTGGGTTCTAACTTACCTCGCCGTCGGTTCGCTGCCTCCCGCACCACGTGGGTGCACCTTGTGCGCACGCGCGTATGCGCAGTAGAAAAAAGCCCCGAAAAATCCCCCCCAAAAAAAGACCGGAAAAGAAAAGATGGCAGCGTCCCTGGACCAGAACCAGCTCCGTGATGTCACCAGCGACCTACTACCTACTCAGTAGAACCAGTCCGAACCCACCTCTGATCCAGCGGTTAAAAAGCGCAATCAGTGTTATTATCCTGAAACATTACAAAAATCTGTTCTTTTTGTTAGTTTTTCCCTTTCATTCCTTTTTTTACTCATAAAATAAAGTCAAAGGAAATAAAAAGGTTCTATACTAGCACATGTATATTAAACAGTTCCATCAAATTCAGTTTGGCCTTGAGAACTTCCCTAGATTTACTACATACCAGGAAATGACTCACAAGAGACAGAAACTTGTGGGTAATATCATTACTACCAGTGGTAGGATTCAAAACAATTTACTAGCAGTTCTGTGGGCGTAGCTTGGTGGGTGTGGCAGGGGAAAGATACTGCAAAATCCCCGTTCCCTCCAGATCAGCTGGGACTCAGGAGGCAGAGAATGAATAGGGTGGGGCCAGAGGTGGTATTTACCGGTTCTCCAAACTCAAAATTTCCGCTACCGATTCTCCAGAACTGGTCAGAACCTGCTGAATCCCATCTCTGATTACTACTGACAGTTTTATGCTATGCTTCCTAATTAATTGCTTAAGGACCTCCAGGAGTCTAGCAATCTAATACATCAGCATATTTGAGAGTAAAGAAAATAGATGAATCTGCCAACTTTGCCATTATCTATCCCATGGGGGAGGTGGGGAAAGGTTAAAGAATATATTATATTTCATGAAACACATTGCAAATCAGGCAGGACCAATATTAGAAAATGGGGTTGCAGTTCAAAATAACAAATCAGGCCTAAAGTAATCAATTCTTTCCATCCATATTTATTAATATAGAAGTTAGATTGGAAAGCCATTATTATATCTCAAAGCTTACCTATAAGGTTTGGCCTAGTGGTTTTACTGTACTTTTAGAAATACATATTTGTCAGTGGAGATAATAACCCATAATTCTGAAAGCAATAATGACACATTAAATAAGGGAGATAATGTTCTCCCCAAACACTTTAATTTTTTTTAATATATATATAAATTATATATTATATTTATGATGTGTATATATATATATATATATACATCAATTTATCAATAGGCAATTGCAAACAACATAAATATTTCCTTTTTCTGGTTTAAGAAAATATTCTTAAAAAATTTACTTTCTTAAAATTGGTTATCTGAGACACTATAAAAATATAATAATGTAGGAATGCAGTGCTAATATTTCCAGAAATTTAACATTATAAATATATTTACACAAGACTCTGAAATTTGAATTTTGAGTGCAGCTTTCAAGCAAATAAGCGTTCAGTTCAGAGGTAAAGAATAAACTAAAACATTAAAAATAATGTTTAAATAGGCAGCGATTAAAACAAAGGTTCCTATTTTCTAATGAATGCTGCCATTTTTTGTTGTTTGTTTGTTAAAGAAGAGCTAACAAATCCAGGCTAAGAAATAAGGACCATTAGATGGCAGCAGAAAATACAGAAAAGTATAATGCCTTGCTTCCACCTAGTGGTTATCTTTTTTTGTCAATCCAGATAGGGTAGTCCCAATTTACAGATAGCCCCCCACTTATGAAACACACATTCAGTGACTGTTCAAAGTTGCAACAGTGCTGGGGGGGGGGGAACTCCTAAAGCCGTACTCCAATCTCTGGGTTCCTATGATGCTTAATAATTATGGAAGATGAAAGGCAGAAGTTGGGGAAGATTGTCTCCACCACCTTTTATTCCAATCAAGAGAAGATTTTATCCATGTTTGATCCATGCACACAGCCCTCTCGAGCTCCACTTTCACTGGCAGAGAGTTGCAGGAGGCTGTTGCAGCCAGAAATGGAGTTCAGGAGCCAGTTTTCGCTGGCAGAGGCTCAGGCCACCATAGGCCCCCCTGACATGAATGACATCGAGCTGACCACGACCTTTGCAGCAGAGGTGGGTTCTTACTGGTTTGGATCAGTTCTATAGAGTATATAATAAGCCGCTGGTGATGTCATGGAACAGGTTCTGCTCCGTGGACGCTGCCATCTTTTTTGGGGGGATTATTTTTTTTGGGGAAAAAAGTTTTTTGAATATTTTCCAGATTTTTTTCTTCTGTGCATGCGCAGAAGTTTCCAGCACTGCACATTCATCACCATCTTGTTTTTGGCCTTTAAAAAAAAACATTTTGTACTGCGCAACGCGCGGGCAAAGCGCGGGCACGCCCATGAGGTGCAGCCACGCAGCACGAGAGGAAGTGAACTGGCGGCGAGGTAAGTTAGAACCCATCCCTGCTTTGCAGCATCCATTAGCATCCATTACGGTTAGTACAGATCTTCCTGTGCCTTCCTCCGCTACCTGCAGGGCAGAAATTGGAGAGAAAGGGATTAGATTTAAAGGGATTAAAGGGATTAGTAAGTAGGCACACATTGGAGAATATACCAGCTGTTTGTCAAATGTGCTGGCAGCTGCCAATACATTTCTTTTGATGTGCATTTCTGCTTATGTGCCTGCTTTCTTCCTTCTAATCTCTTGCTCTCTAATGAATATAAATATTAATTCCCATTTTGTTAATTATCTCGTGCTAGGGTGAGCATTCCAAAGGATTAAGGAATTGTTAGCCGGTAAACAAAAGCCAAAGGTGTGAAATTAATTACTCTTGTCGATTTTGAGCTGGAAAGCACAGTTGCAGTCATTTGATTTAAAATAGTTAGCAACTATTTTACTTAGGGACTACACTGCTAGTCTCAACTGTGGTCACTAAATGAGGACTACCTATATAGACACAGATTCTAGTAGCTCTAATAGTTCAAGAGAGGTAGGATTACCTAAAGTTGAACCTACTTCTCAGAGTTTGAGACTCTAGGGATTCTGAATATAGGATCCGTCCAGGATAATGGCTAAAATGCAAAGGCTCTGGCCAGTTCTAGAGAACCGGTAGCAGAAATTTTGAATAGTTCAGAGAACTGGTAGAGAGAAATTTTGAGTAGTTCGGAGAATGAGTAAATACCACCTCTGACTGGACCCGCCCCCATTTATTCTCTACTTCCCAAGTCCCAGTTGATCGGGCGGAAATGGGAATTTTGCAATAACCTTCCCCTGTAGTGGGGTGGGAATGGAGATTTCACAGTATCCTTCGCCTGCCACACCCACCAAGCCACGCCCACAGAACCAGTAGTAAAAAAAAAAGAATCCCACCACTGCTAAAATGGCTATATTGTATTGGAAATAGGAGAACTGTAATCCATACATTCATAAGTTTGTTGAATTCAGAGCCTATCTTGATCATCCTAGATGACCTTGCCTTCTATTTAGTAGAGCAGCAACCAGCAAGGAAAGATAGAAAATGGCAATAGCTATCGTAATTGTACTTAAACGTATTCACCATAGTGCTTTACAGAACTTATTGGGAAGTTTACAATGTCAGCATATTATTCTCAACAATCTGGGTTCTCATTTTACCGACCTGGGAAGGATGGAAGGCTAAATCAACCTTGAGCTCACCAGGATTGAACTCCAGGCTGTGGGTAGAGTTAGCCTGCAATACTGCATTCTAACCACTGCACCACAAGGGCTCATAATGGGAAAGATCTCAGGAAACTGTTTCAATAATACGGTACATATTCAAATGTTTCTGCTCCCATTCAGTTTCTACATATACCAGTGTATGTTCACCTGTGGAAATTAACTTATACTCTACAAATTACTTATTAGATTTTATAGCCAACAATTATCATGAATCTGCTTAACCCCAATATTACATGACTATCAATAGTAAATTTATTCCAGATTAATATTACAGTACAGGTTGTGTTTGACTTCCAACCAGTCACTTTGTTGTGTTCTCCTCCCCACAGCCACACAATCACATTTATGGTCATTTGCAAAGACCCATGGTCACATGACTGATTTATGTTTTTTGCCAGAAACTGGAATTTACTTCTGGTTTCTGGCAAAAAACAACAACATGTATTGTGGACAATGGATTTGCTTAATTACCGTATTTTTTGGAGTATAAGATGCACTTCTCCCCCAAAAGAGACTGAAAATTTGGATGCGTCTTATACTCTGAATGTATCTTTTTCAAAGCTTTCTTTCAGCCTTAACAAGGCGCTAGTGAGTGAAGTGATCTTTGCAGGCTTTCTTCATTGCTACTCCCTCCGAAGAAGCTTTTTTTCCAGCCCTAACGAGGTGCTAACCATCTTCCCAGCTTTGAAGGTTATTTTCATTGTTTCTCTCTATCAGCTGTGTTTTAGAAGCTTTTTTTCGGCCCTAACCAGGGGATAAAATAATGTGCTGAAGCTGACTAGACTAAGAATGCTAGCCAGATGAATACCTGGTAGGCAGATTTCCCCCCCTATTTTCCTCCCAAAAAACTCAGGTACGTCTTATACCCCGGTGCATCTTATACTCTGAAAAATATGGTACCACTACAAAAAAGGCTATAAAATGGGGCACTGTCACTAGGTGACTTGCTTAAGAGTACAATTTACATCTAAAATTCTGTCCTCAATTACAGTCATAAACAAAAACTACCATACTTCAGAAATATCATGCATTGAAAGTAGTTCGTATTGATAAGTGCAGTCACTGAACAAAACTTTAAGGTGTGAAATCTTCTACTCATTTATCAGAAAAATTAAACCTCTTAATGGCCTGCCCCTATTAGACAGGTTTAAGTAATCCTACAAAATCTCTGGAACTCTATTGGTAGTAGACAGACAGAATTATGGAGGAATTTTTCCAACCTCGTAAGGATGCCAAATTAAGTAGGGCATCACATTTTGAGATGGAAACAAATGAACTACTAAAACCCTTAATACCTTTTATGCACCACCAAATGCATGCCTAGCTGTAAGTTTCTGAAATCTAATCTAGGACAATTACTGCATCTGATTGAATGGGGCATAGTATCTTCCCTCAATGTGAATGTGGTACCCCACAACAAACTGTAGATCACATCATAACCGGCTGTAAATTGGGAACATATATTGGTCCAGTATCTGATTTTTTTTAAATATAAACAATGCTGCGCTTCAATGGTTAGATGGCCTAGATATTGGTATTTGAACATAGATCTTTTTAACATTTATATTTTATTGTGTTTACTAATCTAGATGAAATGTTAATGTATATTGCTAGTCCATGTATTATTTAGTGCCATAAACTAAATAATAAACTGCTTCTGAGACAACTTTATGAGTGCCTAGTAAAATACTCTCATTGTTTTATCCCCCCCAGACATCATTTCTATCTCCAAAATACAATCAGTTGAATCAACTTAATGGAGTTATAGTATGCTAGTCTGAAGACTGATGGAACATGATGAAGCTGGATTAAAGATCGGCATAAAATGGACATTATTAAAGCAAGGGAATAAGAATGTGAATCCTTCCAGAATGCTAAATCAGAAAAGCAACACTATCTAATTCAGACCCACTTCTTGCCAGTGTCAAGATAATTCAAGTGTCAGAGTGACCTATAGCTTTCAAACTCAACTATAATTAACCAAAACAGTCATTATTTGACTTAATTCTGAAATGCATTTAATGCATTCGATTTTTTTGTAGTATGAAGTCATGATATAAACTTAATGGATTCTGAAAAATGTCACTAGCAATTGTAGCGGAATTGGAGACAAGAAGCCAATTTTCCTAATTGAGTCATTTTTGCTCATTAACGTCTGCATGGATTCCTTCTGAGAAACCAACTAACATTCCTTTCCTTTATTCTATGGTAGCATGCCCAATTATTTGAGATTTTAAATATTGTTTAAATGTCACTGATTGCCTTATTTGAGATTCTGCAGAATCCCTTCTGTCTACAGTTATTAATGACCAAAAGTGAAAAATAAAAAGGCTTCCATACCATAGTAATAATGTCTGCCTTTTTCAGTGAATGCTAGAACTAAAGGCATTCAAGAATACAAATCTCTGATAAGTAGACTTTATTGAAAAATTAATAAATTCTTATAGAAGATTTCCATTGACTGTTGTATATTACATGTATATTCCATTTATAGTAAAATCAAAGTTTGGATTTTTGCCCCATTTTTTCTCTCATCTATGCAGGGCAACACACTTGAAGTCTCTCAGCACATAAAACAATTTTCCACTGTCTCTTGTTAAAATAATGGATTGTTTTGTATTCAGGCAATGTACTCTAAATCTTGCCTGAACTAGCTCTTACAAATCATATTAAAATGCATTGCACGTATTTGCTGCATGATATTTATAGCATATTATTTGTAGGTTAATGAATTCAAAGCCATAGTTTGAAACGGAGTCATGTATATTTATAAAACTTAATTATTTTGCTGGTGCAACCCAATACTTGCACTGGAGTTTAGCAGTTGGTGCAAACTGATGGGAGTTTACAAAGTGGTCTCAACAAAGTTGAATCTGGTTGCGAAGGGTCTGTAGAGTGGCAATAAATTGGAAGATTTCTACTGTTGTTAAGAGTACCATGGTGAAAAGGATGCCCAGAGGTGGAAAGGAAATAGATAAAAATCAAGAAAAAAATGATAAACAGCTGTGAGATGGAGAAGAGTCAGGGAAGAAATTAGATACAGGTGTAGAAATATATATTGGGAAATAAGGAAGAAACAAGCAGCAGGGGGAATCAAGCCAGACAACAGGAAACTATGAGATGTTTCTTGGCCAAGAAAGACAGTGTTGAAGAACAGTAGATGGGAACAAAACAAACAACCTGGACAGGACAGAATAGAGAAGATCCAACCGAGAAGGAGGGTTAAACAGTAAGGCAGAGAAGAGTAAGAAGCAGCCCTAACTACAGGTCGTCCTTGACTTACAACCACAGTGGAGCCCAAAATTTATGTTGCTAAGTGAGAAAGTTGTTAAATGAGTTTTGCTCCATTTTATGACTTTTCTTGCCATGTTTGTTAAGTGAATCACTGCAGTTGTTAAACCTGGTAACATGGTTGTTGACTGAATCTGGCTTCCCCATTGACTGCTTGTCAAAAGGTTGCAAAAGTTGATCACATGACCCAGGGACACTGCAACCGTCATAAATATGAACCAGTTGTCAAGCATCCGAATGTAAATCACATGACCATGGGGGGATGCTGCAACGGTCACAAGGGTGAAAAATGGTCATAAGTCACTTTTTCCCGTGCCGTTGTAACTTCAAAGTGGTCCCTAAAAGAACTTTTGTAAGTCAGGGATTACTTGTATTACAGCTCTAACTCTTGACGCAGGGCAGCAGCAGTGAACGTTTTGGGTCTAGCATGTCAAAAATTCAGAAAACGCCCAACTTGATTCTGCTGATATGTCACACACATGCACCAACCCAAATAAAAAGACAAATAGTTTTATCTATCTACCCCATCCTCTAAGGCACCCTGATCAGCAATACTCAGCAGCAGCACCAAACTGGATCTGAAGTGGATGCCAGGGCCTCAACATCATCCCTAGTACCAGGGGTGGTATTCACTTGCTACCAGTTTGCAAATGTGAATGCACACACGCTTTGTTCACATACACCACCTCTGCGAATGCACAGAGCCTTCCGTGCATGTGCAGAGGATTAAAAACAGGATGTGATGACGTCCGGGCAGGTGGGCAGAGCCTTCCACAGCCACTGCTACCGGTTTGCATGAACCAGATAGAATACCACCATTGCCACTCAAAAAGGCCACCACGCACTATTCCCAAGATCCCCCAGGATTTGTCGCATACCACTTACCTTCAGGCAGTGTCCTCTTTCTGTCGGCAGGCTTCTGCGGCCTACCTGAGGTAGCTCTGGATCACACAGCCTTTTGTTTTTGAAGTGGCCTAGGAGAATGTGTGGCTTGCGTCTGATTTTACGGCGTTTTTCTGCCATGGTTTCTAAAAGAATCACTGCAGTGAATCATGCAGTCATTAAATAAATCCAGTTTCTCCTCCAGGCCCTCCATTGATTTGGTTTATCAGAAGCTAGCTGGGATGATCATGTGATCCCAGGATTCTGCACAACTGTTATGAATACATTCCAATTGCCAAGCACCCAAATTTTGATCACATGACCATGGAGTGCTGCGACAGTCATAAGTGTGAGGACTGGATGTAAATTATTTTTTTCAGTGTAAACCGTCACTAAATGAATG
Organism: Pseudoxenodon macrops; assembly: GCA_032467955.1. Lineage (NCBI taxonomy): Eukaryota > Metazoa > Chordata > Lepidosauria > Squamata > Pseudoxenodontidae > Pseudoxenodon > Pseudoxenodon macrops. Next base: position 13,523 of record JANHFT010004125.1, read on the forward strand.
GTTGTAAGTCTAGGACTACATGAATCAAAAGCAAGAGGGCAAGTAGGGCAAAAATATTGGCCTCCTGCTTGCAGAGTTTCCTTTTCAAAATTATATGATAGCACTTTACCCTTGGTGACATTTAGACACTAGTTAGGAATTTTGTTCCTTCATGTTATATATTATTATATTTTGTTAAATGTATACCATATCATATTATATTATATATGAAAATCACAGATAGTAAAATTGAAAACTGGCAGGCAAATAATGTTAATGAAGAAGAATTGGGTATGTACCGTGTTTCCCCGAAAATACGACCTGTCCCGATAATAAGACCAACCCTGCTTTTCGGAGTCCGCGTAAATATATGCCCTCCCCCGAAAATAAGCCCTCCTGAAGGGGTGGGCGGGGCCAGCATAGCGGGCAGCCCTTCC
>JANHFT010004125.1:49102-72076 GCA_032467955.1 Pseudoxenodon macrops
GGCAGCTGCCACGGTGCAGTCCCGCTGTTGCTGCTGGTTCTTCTCTGCCTCATGGGGAAGTTCTGCAAGCAGGAGAGCACAGCATGGGGCTCGGCCACGCTGTAATGCTTCATGCTGGCCAAGCACAAGTCCAGGAAATTGGCAAACTGCACCCACTTCTTGCTCTTGGTGCAGCAGCCGCGGAGCCCCCCCCATTGTTGCCCTCATCATCCTCACTCCCATCACTGTTGCTGGGCCTTCTCTGGAAGCAGTCACCTTCTCCCTGCAGCCCCAACATACCTACCTGCCTTCCACATGGCCTTCCGCTTGCCTGCCTTCGGAAGCTGGCCACGGGGATGCTGGGAAGGCTGCATAGAAGGCAGGCAAGTATGTCAGGGCTGCGGACCATGGGGAATGGAGTAGGGAAGGCAAGCTGGGATGGTGGGGGGCAGGGGCAACTAGGTAGGCTGCGACTTCGCAAGCTTACCTAGCAGGCAGATCAGGGGCGCAGCACTTCAGGCAGGCAAGCTGCAGAGCAGAGACTAGGCGGGGCAGGGCCAATGAGCAGCAACCGGGATTCAGGGGTGTGGCCAGCTAGCCATTGCTAGCAGTTCGGCATACTAGGCCACATGTCCACTACCAGTTCTCCTGGACTGGTCCGAACCAGTAGGATTTCACCCCTGGAGTTACAGCACAGTAACACAATTGGGGCAGGTGAGAATACAGTACTGCTTTTATAGTGCTGTGTATCATTCTAAAATATAAAATGCATGGCATTTTAGAAGTCCATTCAATCCTAGCTGGGCAGTAGCTGCAAGCATTGGCTTCCTTCACATGGATTAGCAGGTAAGTAGAACCTCACCAAGTACTGCTTCTTTCATTACGACTGAGAAGTTATATTTCATAAAGCAATAATCCATGTACTAGGATAAGCAGTGGCCTGAACAATCCTTCCATTACACAAAGGCTCCTGTTTGTGTCACATAATCAGCAGACTACTGCAATAGAATTCTTTTAAGATAATAGGGGACTAGCATTAAGAGCTTCCCTGGAATTTCTATAAAACACCCAGCTATCAGAATTATGCTCACTAGTAATATCTCTATATTAGCGGTGCATTGGTGACCTTCTACCGCTGCACCATAGAGAGTATTTTAACTTACTGCACCTGTGTATAGTTTGCCAATTGCACAGTGGCAGATAGGACAGCATTCCAGAGGGTTAACGTCATTGCCCAGAGGATCATTGGTTGCCGTCTCCCCTCTTTGGAAGAGCTTTATAGCTCCCGCTGCCTTAATTAAGTTCAAAAGATTCTTAAAGATCCATCTCATTCTCTTTTTTGAATTATTACCATCTGGCAGACGTTAGACGGTATAGAATAATAAAAACAAGGACAAATAGGCTGAAAAACAGCTTCTATCCCAGGGCTATAACCATACTGAATTCTACTCTATAGTGCAATATTAAGGCAATATCAGGGGTTTTCAATTCAATTGTAATGAATGTGAAGGATGTGTTTGTGTTTTATTTTTATAGTTATTATGTACACTGAAGATGGCATTTAATTTGGTTGTACAAGGTGCAATGACAATAAAATAAAGACTAAAGCATAGAAAGTACTATGAACATGTCTTCGATTGGAATATTGACGTGGTGCACCAGTATTTTAATATAATGCAACCTAGAGTGACTTCCGTATGCACATATTGTGAATAGACTGCAAGAAAGAGGCCACTGCACATTCTCTGACAGAACATTAGATATAAATAGGATCATGTCTAGACTAGACATCATCATCTGGATGCCCTTTAGTATGTAAAAACTGAAAGTCCTGGAAGTCCTAGCTAGAATGGTGTTTGGCGCCCAAGAGGAAAAAAAAAACCTCTTGAGATCTTCTAGTATCTATGACTGTGGCATTACACATAACATTTTTATTTTGTTCTCTATGCGATAGAAGCAAACAATTTCAGAAAAGAGGGATGACGAATTCAAATAAGTAAGATTATGTTTTACATAAACAGATCATAGTAAGCAACATTTGATCCAGCTAATAGCTCGGGGAGCAGGGGGGTGAGAATGATGAAAAATATCACATGAGAAGTTTAAATCCCACTTGTGGAAGGTGTTGAAAAGATCTCACAGCACACTTTTATCTTTTGAGTGATCCGCTGCTGCTGTTGACAATAAATTTAGGGATTACAGTTATATTTACTTTTGTTTTTAACTGAAATATTGCTGGTATAAAGCAGAGTAATTTAGAAATGATAAACAAATGATGTCTAGATAGTTTACAACTTTCGCCAACATTTCTGTTGCTAAGCAAGGCAGTTGTTAAGTCACTGTTGCCCCATTTTAGGACCTTTTTGTCACAGTTGTTAAGTGAATCATGCTATCATTAAGCGAATCTGGCTTCCCCCATTAACTTTGCTTGTTGGAAGCCAGCTGGGAAGGTTACAGATGATGATCCACATGACCTTGTGACAGTGCAGCTGTCATAAGTACATGCCAGTTGCCAAGCACCCAAATTTTGATCACGTGACATGGGGATGTGAAAACTTGTCATACTTGAAAAAGTGTGAAAAAGTGTCATAAGTCACTTTTATCAGTGACCATTGCAACTTCAAATGTATGTATGTATGTGTGTACCTAATACATACAAGTTCCAAATCTGAAGTATACTTGGTGTTGTCATGAAAATACTGAAGCAGCAATTAAAGTGCTACCCATTGTCACACAAATTTTAAAATATGCTAGGAAATCAGGAGATTTATCTGATTAGTATTCACTAATTTATTTAGTAAGATAATTCTATGCTACTGAGTTATGCAATACCCCTCCAAATATGATATTAACTGAATAATAAATAAATTATTGTGTATGAGCCAAGGGGAAAGCTTTTCTATGCTTCACTAAGCAATTCAATTGCGATTATAATTTCATTGTTCAAAATAATGTGCTAGGACAAATTACGATTAGCTTCTAATAGTATCTCACCCCATTCCGCATGATTCTGAATATTTTCAGAAGTCAATTCACATTAATGGTCTTTCTTCACATTGAGAAGAGATTAAGGAAAACAAGTCTACAGAGAAATGGGTGGGACATTTTATATCATCCAAGAATGAGCCAGTCCCAGATACATTTTTTTCCCCAGAGTCATACATACATATTAATAAGCACATATTCCTTTTATTCTTTTCCACAGATCTTTCTGACAATGTCCTTGTCCTGGTAAATAGAAATTAAAAGACTGACACCATCAGATGCTTCCTTAGTCTATCTGCAGTTGCTTTGGGATGTTTCTCAACGAACACTTGTCACGTTAGAGTGAAGGATCAACCCTTCTCTCTCTCTCTCTCTCACTTGAAAGATTGACACGCAATGTATCAATTTCCTGCTCCTTATGAACCTGGGAGAAAAGGCAAGCAGGGTCAAGGTCTCTGTGGAGATGTTGTTCCTATTGAGTCAGCAACAGACTGACTCAATAGGACAGCCGATCAATAAAAACTAAAAGGAGTGATGGTATTTTCAAGTGAAGATGTTGCAATGCTGAATGACATTGAGCTGTCATTTGTCCTAGAAGAACAGAGGTAAGAAAAAGAAAGGACAACTAGAAAACTAGTTTTCTGCAACTAGAAAATCCATAGGACAGGTCTCTCTAACTATATGTTTACTTGTTCACATAGAACAGGGATGTCAAACTCGCAGTCCGTGGGCTGGATGCGTCACGCGCTGGCTACCCCCACCCCCATTTTAGCGAAGGGGGTAAAAGCCTCGATAGGTCACATGACGCCACTGTGACGATGCGAGTTTGACACCCCCGATATAGGACATAAAAGCAATATATAGAATCTAGGATAATAATATAGAAGGCAGAGAACTTCAAACGAAATAAGGAGTAGACCACAAGACTTTAAAAGAACACTATAATTTCACAACTTTATTTGATGTTGCCATTATATTACAAGAGACTTAAAATGTGTTAGGATATTGAATAGCTGGAACAGTAAAGTGTACAAGAAGCCAGAACACATCGTTGTAGTTGATTAGAGTGCTGACTCATGCATGATGCAATCTACACTATGATTGGTTGCTGTAAGTATAAAGGGGGGAGGAGTTTCTTTTCACCCCTTTTTTCTTCTGTGTGTTCTGTATACTGTTTAATCGCCTCCTTTGTTCCAGTGCTCCTGACTATCTTGTGTTTTTTTTCTTTCTGGATGATGACAAATACTGCTATATATTTAAATGTTAAATATATGTATATATATTTAAAAGACCACTAATTTGTGTTAGTGTCTCCAACTTCATTTGGACAGCTGCTATGCAATTTCCTAACAAAATGTACTGTAAAAGTTTTATCTACTTTTTCCTTTAGGGCGGGATTAAGGCCAACAGTGGGGCGTGATGCTAGTTCGCCTCCTTGTGGTGCACCCTAGATAGCACGATAGTGTGTACGAAACGACTAGCAACAAGTGGCAGTCAGACCACATTGAAGAATTGGCAGTTAATGACAGTTGGCAGGCAGACATCTTTGTAGAACCCCTGGCTCTCTAAATACTGTACATGGCAATGGCCATAAGCTAAATAAATAAATAAAAGGCTAACAGATGCTCCAAGCACAATTCAAAATTGATGCTCCTCAAACCTTCCTTTGCTTCACTGATAAACCATTAAGACTCAATAAGTGCTAAAGGTGAAATAAAAGATTAAAAATTCAGTTTTCTTTCAGGCAATCACTCAAACCAGTTCCCAGAACTGTATTAAATGTAAAAAAATTATTTATTTATTTATATAACACTAGCTATCGGTAGAAATAAGCAATATAAGCAAAATTTTACTTATAACTAGGGCAATGGAAATATGCTAATTTTCAACACTTCTCAATGCATTTTATAATAAACTTGTTATAAGGGGGGAAATGTACCCTTTCTCTTGGTACCCTAAAGCACATGCTTATTTTGCTTGAGGGTTAATCCAAGGCTGGGTTTTTTTGATAGCAGGAAAGGACTAAAAGATAAAAATGCCTGAAGTTAATAAAATATATTTTTTTTCTTCACTGTCTATCTTTAGAATATGTGGAAATTATCAGTTTTCTTCAAATAAAAAAATAAGCTTGAGATCCCCTGCAGACGTCTCATCTCAGAAAACAGACACAGAGAAAGGTAGAAAAAGTTTATTGATTGACTGACATATTAAAAAGAACTGCCCAAGAAGAAGTGTAGCCATTGGCCTTCTAATGACCCCAAAAGGTAGATTCCAAAGAAAGGAATTAATGGAAAACTAGACGGATTAAAATGAAAGATGGAGACTTAAGCCATGTTTTGCGGAAGAGAGCATTTTCAAGTAAATCAATACAATCAAATTTATTTGCACATTTGGGATAACTTTCCATTAAACTTACTGTAGTCTGTTTGATATATCTAGATACAAGCACAAAAAAAAACCCCACCCCAATGCAAATAGATATACCACTGAAACTGAAGAAGAAAGGACTGTGCAATAAAAGTGTAAAAATATACTATATGCCATATATAAAAAAGCCTCCTGAAAAACATACACACATATCATACATAAATACATACATACATGTATTTATACAATTGACATAACTACCTATCTCATAAGAGAGATGCTGGCTACGAAGCAGAAACTTAAAATTAACAAGGGCAAGACAATGAAAATAAAAATCCAAAGTAAATAGTGCAACATATGCATGACTTCTAAAACAATTCTACTTAGAATCCGAAACTGTAACTAAACAGATCAACCAATGGGTCTCATTTAACCTCCCATCATGAAACTCTGGGAGAATAGCCAGGTCTTTAATACCTTGCAAAAGGCCATCATCATTAGGGCCCTCTGGAGCTCTTGGGAGAAGTTGTTCCATAAGGCAGGTGCTGCAACAGAGAAGATATCTGCCCTATAGAACATTATTGCCCCAGAGATCCCAGCCCTGCAACAGAGAAACTGAATAGTATAAAGAGAGCTTTTATAAAGACAGATTTGGCTATCTAGTGCTTTTGAAAACTGGTGGAAGATTTACAGAAGGGATTTTTAAAAATCATGCCTCTTAATTTAAACGTGTCAACTATATTAAAGAAAATGAACTAGGGTTACAAAACAGGCCATCAAAAGAAAGGAGAAAATGCTCTAGAAGTATTTCGTTCAGATGTGGGTAGGCTTTTTAAAGTTTAAATCTCTGGAAGAAATGTTTACTTCTTGACATGTCTTGATTTTTTCCCCAAAAAATATTTTTCTTTTACCTACATAAAAAGTAAGCTTTTGACAAAAGCTTAATGTCGTCGTGTTCCTATAACAGGGATGAAAGATCCTAGGAGTGATGCCTAACAGAGAAAAAGGGCTACAAGCTATGAGAGAAAAAGTTGGATCTTTTCACAAGAATAAAATCTTACAGAGCTACAGGAAGAGATAGTCCATTGGGTGCAAATGGCTCTTCACAATTAAGGGTACTGCAGAAGGGCACATTCAGCACTACAAAGGTAGACTGGCTACTAGCTGATATTCTCCAAAATGTGATGCAGGACTACAATGAGACCTTTGTAGTGCTGATGAAACACATATCAATAAGAACACTTCTTAGCATTGGAACTTCTCTCTCTCTCTCTCTCTCTCTCTCTCTCTCAACCTGAAGAAGAGGGCATTAGCAAACCACTTCTGAAATTCTTGCCAAGAAACCTGCAGGGACATGTCCAAGCAGCCACCAGAATTATTTGAAGGCAATAACTATTTGTTTAGAAATCTGCTATTTTCCTCCTTTGTCCATCGACACCAGGGCAGCCTGTTCTAGGAAAATATAAAGAGAAATATTGGGAAGAAGAAAGAGGTACTTCTGTTTCCTTCCTTCTCTACTCGATGTTGGAGTTGAAAACCCTAGTTTCTTCAGAAATTGGAATGAATCAACATCCAGAGTAATATACATGGCTTTTGTCTTTGCAACACTCAAAAGTCAATCACATCCTTCAAGTATGTTACTTCATAGAGAAACATACAAATACACACACCCCTAAAATATAAGCAATACTGTTTATGTTTAACCAGCTTAGTAAAGGAGCTTGAAGCTACTTGGTTAATTAAAACTTTTGTTTTGTTTTGATAGCTTAGTGTGTAGTACCGTATAAGAACTCAATCCGGCTACATTATTTATTGAAATGAATTGCTAAATAGGCTAATTCATTAGCCAGATAACACAATGCTGTGCAAACACAGCATTTCATCAGTCCAGTGGTAGTTTGGATATGGATGCATCCTTTGTTCATTGTTCTTGCGGTCCAATGGCTAAAAAGTAGAAAATGTCAAACTCTCTTGTTAATTTAATTCCATCTCAATACGTCTGTTGCAAGATAATGCTGTCAGTTAACAGATTCAGTCCACCAGTGAACTGCTTTAACATATGCTCAGCATTTCATGGGGGAGAGACAGTTTAACCATGGGAAGGAACTTTCTGAAGAGGGGCAGCCTAGGATGAAATGGATGTGGGGAGATATCATAGCATATGCTAGCCAAGCAGAGGCGATACATTGCCTAAAAAAAATGAAATGCAACACACAGAACAATCTGTATAGCTTCTACCAGCAGAAGTACGGTAGGAAAATTCTCCTTTTGTCATACAGCAAGAAAAGATGGGCAGTGAGCTGACTGCATGTGTCTTGAGTTTCAGGAAATGGCTACGAGTTTGCTAGAGCAAAATATATTTTTGCTTTAGCTCTTTACTAAGATTTTTCTCATTGTCAGACTGCCCTCTTGGGTATCTGAGGTTTTTTTTAAAGATTAAGCCTGTTTCCCCTTTTCTTCATTCCCAAAGCTACAACAACCTGATGAAAATGAAGACTAAGAGGATTTTGTGTTCAGATAAGGAGAAAGATTTGGGTTTTTCCCCATTATGTAGGTTCACTGCGAAGAGCCTGCAAACGATAACAAAGACAAGCAAAGACTTGAATGAAAATCAGCAAGCACAGACTATGTTAATATTGAGCTGTAGGGATGATACCTGCATGCTTTTTTTTTACCATCCCCAGTTTCATACAAAGTATGCAATCACAACATCCCATTTCTGTCCTATTCAAATGTGCTAGTGTGTCTAGGAAAGATACATAAACAGTCTCTCTCTGATCTTAAACCAAAACATCTTAGGTACCACCTTATTTCATGTCTTCTTACCTGTTTTATAAGCATTTGTAGTTTTAACGTTTACCAGAACCGTCCCAATTCTGGCTGGAAGCAAAATGGCAATCTGGACTAGCTGTTGCAGATCTCGGAAAAGGCATGATTCAAGGAAGCAAACATTCATTGGTTTTTTTTTATGTTACAATAATACACCTTGATTTTAACTTGGAATTATAATAACCTAAACAAATTTTCCTAAAGAAAAGTCAAGATAGAAATTCAACAAAGAAACAGACCTCAGGAACAGGTGACTTGGTGCATCAGTCTCACCTGTCTACATTAAAAGTCATTGTGAAGTTATTCTCTTTGCTGAGAGGAGAAAAAAGAGGCTTAGGAAATCATGGGTGCTAATAAGTTGTCTGAAGAAGACAAGTTAATTGAACAAAAAAAAACTTCATTCAGATGCCCATCTGAATAAACAATATTCAAATAAAACAAGCAACTTGTTGTCAAGCTTCATTCTAAAACAGGCAAGTTCTGAATAAGTACACTCATGACGATTGCAGGAAAATAACCCTTAGGAAAACACATTTTGGGTCAATCCCAAAGGTGCTTTTTTTCAGGAGGCAACTGGTCTTTCTGGTTTTTCTTGGAAGACATTTTGCTTCTCATCCAAGAAGCTTCTTCAGCTCTGTATGGATGGTGGGGAATGGAAGCATTTATACTCCTTGCAGACAGCTAGTCATTTGCATTCTTTTAGCGGATTGTTAAGCTCACCTGGACATTTATCTGTATCATCAAGGTCATCACAGTCACCTGAGTGGTACAAATGGGTGTGGAGCCTTCTTGGAACTGTTGAAAGGACTGTGTTGTACCCCTCCCCCTCTGTTGAGAGAGGGCTGAACAATGTTGACATAAATGGCCTCTTTAATCCCTTTTTCAAATGACCAGCTGTCTGCAAGGAGTATAAATCCTTCCATTCCCCATCATCCAGTCAGAGCTGAAGAAGCTTCTTGGATGAGAAGCGAAATGTCTTAAAACAAAAATCAGAAAGCCCAGTTGCCCTTTGAAAAAAAAGTACCTATGGGACAACCATGACCTGGATGACTGAGAATCTCCACAGACATTGTGGGTCAATGTTTTTGGAGTCCAAAATATTAGCCCACAACCACAGCAAATATTATTTATCTAATATCATCCAGATTACTGTTTCCTTTCAGAAAATGTCAGAATAGATTAAGGCATTTGATCATAGTTACAGACAGAAGAAACCATCTTGGTTTTAATAATGAAATTCTAAATTCTAGTTGCATTATTTTTCTTTGGCTCCAACTTGAACCTAGAATCAATTTTTACCATGTTGTGACATGCTAAAATTTCCTCCTTGTTATGCACATACGTATATATTCACTAAATAGGAATAATCAAGGGATTCATTCTGGATAGCATAAAGATTTCTTCCAGAATTCCATCATAATTGAAATGATTCTCAGGTTTGTTAGAGATGTAGTAGCAAATATTGGGCATGATCATACCAAGAACAACTTATGTATACCTTTTTTTGTCATGTAAAATTACTCCAATGAGTTGGTACATTTTCCTTACATAGATTCCATGGTGGGTTGGGAGTTGGTAGCATTTCCCTTAGTTAAGTTATGAGCAGAATTTTCAATTTTGCTGATCCCCTAATCACAGTATTTGTAAAATTATTCCTTTAATTAAATTACATTTGAAAATGTCTCTACATCTCTGTGTGAGTGTGTATGAATGAATAACCAGAATTTTATAGAGATTGTTGACCAAAGAGAGTGCAATTCAATAAACACAAGGAGATTAGAAATGATCCTGGATTTGTTGGTTTAATTCCATATTTTAATATCTAATTTCCCGATACCTTATCACAAGATTTCTTGAAGGACTGGGTATAAGGGAACTAACACAACAAGGCCAAGCACATAGAAAAATATTCTGCAACTATAATCTTCTTTTTTCTAAACAACCCTTCAAGTAAATTGGACCTAAAATCAATATATTAGTAGTATTGCTTATGGAAACAGTACTAAATCTCAAATAATTAACTTAACAAGAATTTCAGACTTTCAAGACAAGAAATATAATCAAACATATAATTAAATATCCTAAATCAAAAGAGGCATCAAATCATATTCAATACTTTTTAAAAAGTAACACATGTAGTATCATGTAATTAACTTTGCTTCATTTTTCAGTATTGCACCGTAAAGACAAAAAAACAGATCTGGTCATTAAGCTTTCATCAGACTCACATTTTCAGAACTTAAGTTTGCTTCCGTTGATTTCTTCAGTAGTCTATAACCATCATGAGTAAATAATAAACAGGGAATCTGATGCGCTGACATAACACTAGTTTGAAAGCTGTTGCATAATATTTATGCACTTTCTAATCTTTAAAGGTCTTCATGTGCAATATTACGCTGTAGCCCTGATTTGCAGCTTAGCTCAGCCCCAAGTTACATCAGCATGCGCTGAATAAATATAGACATTATCAAGCAACTGCAAGCACATAATCCTGAATGTGAATCATGGTAATCTGAAAGCTACTACTGTAGTAAAATTTGGATATTTTAAAATTAAAAGAAGCAAATGATTAAGAAACAGTCCATTTGAAAGTCTTTGCACATTCAGTGAGCTGAGGATAGCAACATGTACCCATAATGTTTTCTCCGTTTTCCATAAATCAAATCCAGTGGAAATTCATGAAGGACTGAGCAGCCAGTTAATCTTCCTTTCTTCCGTTACTTTGCAAATTAGAGCCCTAGTTACGGATTCTATAATCAGGAATCTGTAGAAAGAGAAAACCGGTGAAATTGCATCAGTTCAGTTTTGTTCAATTGTCAAAAGGGTACATTTGGAACACAGAAAGGACTGCAGAACATTTAGTCTCTCAGGGGCAAGTTGCTTTGTTTCAAGCCGGACAATCTTTGCAAGCAATTATCATAACCATCAAAGTAATTCTGGCTGGTTTGCAAGTTGTTGTTCTTAATATTTGTTCTGCTTGGTCACAGGGCCAATAAGTTTTGTAGCGTGTATGCACAGTTCATGCAGCAAAGCTATCTATGCATTACGTAATAACGGGAAGAAGGGTTGTTTGTTTTTCAGCTTCCTTGCTGAAGACCCTGACCTAGATTAGGGCTGAGAGGGCGTTACTGGCCAAAGGTCACCCAACTAGTTCCATGAGAACTGTAACCTGAGGCTCCCCATTTGCATTCAACACCTTAATAACTACATGCACTAGGCGGACTATCATTGCTGTTCAAGCAAAAAGAATGTTTATTTTTTTAAACAAATGTTTATTCCAACTTTAGGTTTTCGGCAAGATGCCCCTAGAAATCTATATGATGCATACAATGCTATTATTTGGGCCTCTTGATTTTTTTAAATAACAAAAATGTTCTTCCCACACTACAGTGATTAGGAAGTAAGTGAAATTAAGTGCTGACATGCAAATTAAAGCAACTGTACATCCTGGTGAAATAAATGTGCTATTTTTTCCCCCCAGGTTATTTGGCCAAAGGATTATCAGAATTATTTTTAAACATACTATTTTTCCTGAAAATATAGAATAATTATAAGGAGTTAATAACTCCTTTGTACATTTATGTGGCGAATACAGTATGAAGTGACTTACTGCTGCTTTCAAAGCTTGGTCCAAATCTTCTAGTAAATCTTCGGAGTCTTCCAATCCAATAGATATGCGAATTAAAGTATCTGATATTCCGAGGACTTCTCGGTCTTCCTTTGGAACTGAGGCATGAGTCATAATTGCTCTGGAAAATAATAAATAAGTCTGTGAGTGCAGAATTATAAATAAGGGAAACATATCAGCAGACACCAGAAAATACAGTATATGTAATAAAAAGTGAGATACTGGCTTCTATTATCGATTCATTTCCAAAAGTCACCTTTGGCGAGATGGGCAGCATAGCTAGCTAGCTGGACAGAAGACAGACAGACTGTATTTTTTTCTCAATTCAGAAAAAAAAAATCAGATCATATCCATGGGCTGGCATTGTGTTACATCCTTCAGATTTATTGTGATGTAATCTCCACAATTCTAGCTATTCCCTAAACACCCGGAAGGTAGCAAATTGGGAAAATACCTGTAGAATGAAGAAGAAGAAATCCTACTTTAAAATTTTCTCTGCAAGGGATTTTGGAAGTGGTTTGCCATTGTCTCCTTCTTAGGGCTGAGTAAGAGTGACTGGACTTACATCATATAGATGACTGTGAGCCTAAGGCAGGACTAGAACTTGATTTCTAGCCTGGTACCAAACCAAACTGTCTCTCACTATTTTAGATGCAGAGTTTATTAAAATTGTATAATTTTAAAACTATATATGAAAGTATATATGATAAGTATTATAGACTGACAAAGTATTTCCCCATAATAGTCTGCAAACTGCACTAATCTGTTTCCTCCACTGACATTGCATGCTATGTTCATGCGATCACAATTTGTGAACTTCCCAGCAGATTTCCAACAAGCAACATCAATTGGGGAAGCCATATTCATGCCTTGCTTAACAACTGTGATTATTTGCTTAATAACCATGGTAAAAATGAACATAAAATTGGGTCTGGTCATATGATGATTCACTTTATGACATCACTAACTTAAATAGCGCTTGAGTCCAGTGGTAAAATCCTACCGGTTCGGCCCAGTTCAGGCGTGCCAGTAACGGTTCGGAGAACTGTTAGCGGCGGCAGCACGAGGTTCTGCCCAACCGCCCCAACATCATAACTTCCTCGTTTTTTACCCTCTGCGCATGTGCAAAGACTTCTGCACATGCACAGAGGGTCAAAAATAGCTTATTGGTCGCAGGTATTAATATAATAAAAAAAATAGCTTACACTTCGCTGAAAATCAATATAAAATATTGTGATATATTTCCCCCCCAGAAAGTTAGGGTAAAAGAAATAGCAGTGAATATGAAAAAAGCTCTTACAAAAAAAAATAACATTCAACATTTTGGACTAAAGGGCTTACCTCCTTTTAATATAGCTTCTATTCGGATTTTTAAAATGTATTTCATAAATAACAAAAACTATTATGTTAAATTTACCAGTAAAACTAGATCTTGTTCTGTACCGTGTTTAAGTACAAGCACATGTCAAATAAAAATTCTAAACAGCAAATGCACTCATTTAGAACTGAAACATAGATAGCAATAAAATGTGAATGTTGGAAAAAAAAAGGGTATGTGTGAATTTACATCTAGATAGTTCTCAACGTATGATGGTAATTGTGACTGTAATTTCCATTGCTCAAGGATACAATCCCTTCAGTTCTGGTTCTCATTTTTAATCAAGTCCGACAGTCATTAGGTGAAGCAACTTCCTACCAACTTCCCAGCAGAGTCAGTGAGGAAGCCAGTAGGAAGTTGCAACTCCCAGAACAGCAGGGAGGTAAGTGACTACTGCCATGTGGGGAAGTATGACTAAAATTGTGCAAGAAGAGATTTTACATAACTTGGTGTGGCTTGGCAATGTATTACCAGAAACTCCTAAGCAAAGAGTTTCAAGCATGAATCCTTGTACCAAAGTTATTATTCTCTATCCACTGTAAGCCTTGAGTAAGCCTGTAAAGCAGAGATGGGCAATTAATTTTACCAAGGGGCCATATGAGAAACTGGAACTCTTGTGAACCGCTGAACCAAGACGCTGAACTTAATTCTGCTTAATATTAACTTTACTGCTTTATATTTTTTTAAGTAGTAAATTAAATGGTTTTGATTAGCTGCTACTGGTAAGAATACATGTCACTTCTTATTTACATTTGATTTCTAATTTCTGATTGACCTCACATGGGCCAGAGACGGCACAGGGATCATAAAGTGCCCAGGTCTGGTATAAAATATATAGAAACATAGGGCCTATTTACCTCCATTAAGGGGGCAAAGTTAAACAGATTTTGGTTTCCTCTTCTGTCTGATCATTCCTGTAACCTAACTTTTGCAAGTCTTCTTGCTTGCAAGAAGTACTTCTCTGATCTTCAGATCAGTGTTTTTCAAAATTGGCAATGCTGGTTGTGGAATTGCAGGAGTTGAGTTCCATACATCTTAAAAGTCACTAGAGTTCAGAAATACGGATTTAGATATTTGAAGAATGGTAGTGTTTTTATCACAGAAAAGATGACACTTATGGAAGAGTCCATAAAAGTGGACAAGAAAGAACATACAGTTTCCAAGTAAACTTTGCAAAGGCGATATAAGCAAACTCACATAGGAGCACACACTGTGAATAAAGTATCAAATATTTTGACAAATATCAGTGTAATACTTTTATTAAGGGATGCCAGAAAAAATTACTTACGGATGCTCTGCTAGACTTTCATATCCTCCCAGACTTTCAGCGAGGGTAAAAAGCTAGAACAAGAAATATAAAAATTATACTCTATTTCAAATAATATTAATTCAAAATTTTAAGATATGCAGTTCACTCTTACGCAAACTTAATTGTGTATTAACCTAGTAAAATCAAATGTACAGAGCAGACAAAAGAAACTGTTTTTGCAAAATAAATAACAGACATGCAAGAAATGCAACACACACATTTGCTTTCATGCCAGGCCATCTTCTCTTGAAAACACCAATTTGATATCAGTAACAGATACTAAATTGCCTTTTAACTTCAGAGGATAAATTCTGGGAATATGAAACCAAATGAAATGAAACCTATGCAATTTAAGAGAGAACGTACTTTTACCACAGTCAATCATAAAAATGCTTTTATTTTTTTATTTATCAGTTTTTGAAAACCACCCACCACCCAGAGGGATTCTGGGCAGGGTAGATACAAAATATGAAATATATTAAAAAAACTTTATATATGTATTTTTAAAAGAGGCAACTCATGTTCAAAATTAATTAAAATATCATAAGAATCTAACCCAATTCAGGACAAGTCCATCAAACGCAAATGATGTTTTTCATTGCATGCAGATTGGAATAGCCTCATCCGATAGAAAAATAATGCTTTGTTGGCAAAGGCTGTTTGCAAATATTATCTGTTCTGCCTGTTCTGCTATGACAATATTGGCCTTGCAGGTAAAAGTGTAGAAACAATGATAGCATAAAAACACTCTCTGATATTCTGGCCATTTCTTCCCCTTATTTTTTTTTAAGGTCAGAAGTGTCTCACATATTGTGATACCAGCTAGTACTGTTATTTTGAAGAATATAGGGCGATCTCGGGTATTTTCAGGGATCCTCCACTGTGAAATTCCTTTTCACTGTAAACTTGTCAAAGTTTACACAGAACAGTAAGATGCTGCTACTTAACAGTGTTTCAGTGACCAGCAAGGCTGGCGTGGCCTTCAGACAGAAGGTTGGGATTGTTTGTATAATGTATTACCTCAGGCATGAAAGCAAAGAGGGACCTGCTCTTTATTTTCTAAGATTACTATCTCAGATTGGTGTGAGAAACAAAGATTCAATTGTTGGTTGACTTTTATTCATACATTGGCAATGAAAACACTTTGATCTGGGACTAAGAATTGAGCAGAAATAGGACTTGCTTTTTTAAGACTTGTATTTTAGCTCCAGGAGGGGTGGATAACTGTGGCAACTTTACGATTTGTGGACCAACTCCCAGAATTCCTGAGCCAGCATGGTTGACTCAGGAATTCTAGGAGTTGAAGTCCACAGATTGTAAAGAGTCCATAGTTGACCACTCATGAGTTAAACTAATAGTACAGTACAAGGTGGGTAAAGTTCAATCTTTGAAGGAGGAGGTTTACAGGTCAAAACAGTTCCATCAAACTTTGTAAATATTGAACATTGGACTCTCCATTTAGCAAAACATTAGCCTAGCAGAAAATCAGTTATTTTCATTGACAAATTTCAGTGGTGTCAACTAAGAATGCTCTGCAGATCACTATTTCATTGTAATAACTTTAATAGTCCTCATGTTTATACTTTTTGTTTTATCTCTATTTTTGTTGTATTGTATGCCACCCAGAATCATTCTGGATAATGAGATCGGTAACATGTGGAGTTGTGTTCTCAGAATATTCAGCCAAGTCATACTAATTGGGAAATTCTGGGAGTTGAAATTTGCACACCTGGAAATAAGAAAGACTGGGAAACATTGTACTACTGATAAAATGATTTAATCTCAAAACTCCAATTATTAACATATTCTTACCAGCTCCAATCCCAATTAGAATTCATGTCCTCCATTATCTTGATTCTTGGGATGGTTTTGCAATATTCTCAATTTTTATCACCAAACAGAACATTTAATTAAATGTACATTAATCTGGATGCAGGTACTGACAAAATCGCATTTGGCCACAGCCAGTGGCTACAAACCAAAATAAATAATGCTCAGCTAATAGATAGCCAACAAGAGATTTGACTGCACAGGTATACCGTATTTTTCAGAGTATAAGACGCACCTTTTTCACCCCTAACAGAGAGTGGAAATGTTGGTGCGTCTTATACACCAAATATGGCAATTTTGGCCTCCTGAAGCCCCGCCCCTGCACCCCATTTTTGCGAAAAATGGGCCCGTTTTTTGCAAAAACGGGGTGCGCAAAAGGTTTTGGAGGCTTGCATAGTGTTTCTGTGGGCTGGGGAAAGGCAAAAACTCAGCTATTTTTGTGAAAAACGGGCTGTTTTTCGCAAAAACAGGGGGGGTTGTTTTCCCCAAGCCCCCACAAACAGTCTGCAGGCCTCCCAAACCTCTGTGCACCCCGTTTTTCGCAAAAACAGGTGAAAAACGGGCTGGGGAGGACAAAATCTTTTTTTTCTTACTTACTTTTTTTGAAATCTTGGTGTGTCTTATAGACCGGTGCTTCTTATAGTCCAAGAAATATGGTATATACTGAATGTACAGAAATTGGAACTCTGAAACCAGGTCGTAAGTAATTCTTACGGGGTTGTTCATCATAACTTTGAATGGTTTCTAAGTGACCAATTGTTAAGTGACAACAACTTGTACAATAAAGGCATTTATTTTGTGTATACTGGATCTCTCAAAGTTGAATAAGTGCTGGTTACAATCACTCTGTTTCTGGAGATGAAACTTAAGAGCTGAAACATTCATGAACCTATATGGTTTGGTCTTCTTGTATTTATTATTCCATTTTGGACTGACATCAATAGGATCCTTAATGCAGTGGAACCTCAGTTTAATGGCCCTCGCTTTAGTGAACACCGCTCCAAAATAACAAAGTTCATTATATCTGAGACACTCCAGACAAATCATGTAAATTAACAAAAATTTGTGTCAATTTAAATTGTCTATGAAATTACTTTAATTACATTAATATGTAATAAAATTTAATGGACCACTAAATCTAAGATACTGTACATATGCTTTTCTCGGAAGTGTTTCCAAATTTGAAAATCAATATTTGCGATCTATCAATCCAAGTTATAGATTTGGGGGGCATGTCATTGATTAAAGGAGGTATTATAGGATACCGGAAGGAAAAATGTACCTTGTTCACAGCAGTGTATTATTTGTGTTGGCCATTTGTTAACATCTGAATTAGCAAAGATAATCTATCCTGTTCACAATATATATGTCAAGCCTTTCTTATTGATATGATTATTAACTGATGCTTTAATACTGTGGTATGCTTTTCCCCCCACATTTGCTTATTCTGTATGGCAAAGTGACGAATGTTGAAATGCTGAACCAAGGAGAGACTAAGAGCTTGAAGAAGCTTCTGCTAATGCACATTTTTAAAACGATTATCAGCCGTCATGTTGGTATTGAATCTTAGTGACCTTATGTAGACAGATTGTCTTCATGATAATCTGTTTTAAAACACTCATACAGTTTAATGTTTTAAATGTTATTAAGGTGTCCGTTTCATGAGCGTTTAATTGCTAAAACCAAGTAAATTTTATTTTATTTTTATGTGTTTGTATCCCGCTTTTATTATTTTTACAAGTAACTCATGGCAGTTAATATATCCAACATCTTCCTCCTCATGTTTTCCCTACAACAATTCTGTGAGGTAACTTGCCTAAAGCCACCTGGCTGGCTTTCATGGCTAAGGTAAGACTAGAACTCACCATCTCCCGTTTTGTAGCCAGATGCTTTAACCACTAGACCAGGGGTGTCAAACTTGATTTCAATGAGGGCCACATCAGGGTTGTGTAGGCATGGCCAGTTCAATGTCACTTGTGTCGAGGGCGCCTGTGGTGGCCCAAGCGATCTGCCAGAGAAACCAGGCTCCTGAGCTCCGTTTTCGACTGTGACGGCATCCTGCAACCCTCTGCCAGTGAAAACTGAGCTCAGGAGGAGCCGCGTGCAGCCCTCCAAGCTCCGTTTTCACTGGCAGAGGCATCGCGGGTCAGTCCTTCATTGTTTCCAGGGCGGCCCTGTGGGCCAGATCTAAGTACCCACCGGACGCATCTGGCCCCCCAGCCTTGAGTTTGACACCCCTGCAACATTTCAAATAAACTTCTCTTCTACCTCAGCTTCATATTTTCTAATGTTAAGGAACAGTCTAGAGTATTTTGAATAGAAGGTATTTGATCTGATTAAACTGCAAGGGACTTAAGGTAGCTAAAATGTAATTACCTATAATAATAATATGGCTAGCATATAAGAATTACCTTTCCTAATCCTGTGAAGTACATCGTAAAATTATTAATCATCACAACTATTCAAAAATCTTCAATTTAAGACTTAGCCACCAATGCTGTGATTACTGCTACACTTCCAATCTTTGAAGCTCCACCTGTCAATTAAAATTGTGAAAGATAATTTGTAATGTAAAATGTGTTTCAGCGCTTTATGTTTAATACCTAAGATCAAATCAATTTTCTTTTCTTTATTTACATTAGGAATTCAGGTCTTGTCAAGACAAGAAAAACTGATGGCAATTACAAAACATCTGAAATTGACATAAATTTTGAGCATGAATAAGGTTTTCAATTATAACCTTGAATAACTCTTTAGAAAATAGCAACATTTGGGGAAGGGTGGGTGGGTGGAATTTCGTTTAGAAAAGTTGGCTAAGTAAGTTTAATATCACAATATCCACACTTATCTGTATAATTGCTTCTCAGCTATTTTAATGGATTCCTTACATTTCTTATCAAGAGGGGGAAAATCCTACGATGTTACACCAGTTTTATTTGAAAATCAGAGGGGACATTTGTAGTAGCTGTAGGCTATTAAAATATGTTGACGACTTCTGCAAACATTTCTACAGATAAAGAATAAAGGTAACTATCAGGCCAAAGGTTCTTTTTCTAACTGAAGACAAATTTTTATGACACTTTTCAACCAACTCAGTGCTGCTCTAACCAACTGATATCAATAAACTTTGCTCTGATATCCAAGTATTCATACTATTTGTTTTTCTCCCAGTACTCAAAAAGTCTATTTTTCTACATTGATCGTTTGTTTCTCAGTAACGTCTTTATCTCGTTTTTTCTCAAGTGCATGAAAGATGTTCACATCTTGGATCAAAATAAAGCAATATTCCTCAAATCTATTTTGTCTCATAAGATCCAATTTTAAACAACTGCGGAGAGCCGGATTATTTGAAAAATAACCAGCCAAACTTTAAAAAAAAAGGTTTTATGAGTCAGAAACAATCTGGTGAAGCTGCTCAAAGAACTTAGTAGGTATCTATGCTGTACTGATTACTCAAAATGCCAGGATTTTTTTAAAATTATACACTAGACATACAAATAGCTTGTTTCTAGTAAAAATTCTTAAGGTCACAATGAACATGCTTAATTGAAAAGCCTGAAATTATGCATCTTATTAAGATGCGTTAATAGGAGAGGTGTTGAAACATTATTAATTACCAGGATCAATCTCTCATTAGAGAAGCCTGGATCACCCAAAATCACAAGGCAGAAGAGCATATTTTGATTTCAGACGAAATTGTTCAAATGCAGGTAGTCCTCAAATTACGACCGGAACCAGATTTTCCACCACTAAGCAATGCAGTTATAAAATATGATATCACATGACTGTATTATTTATAACAGTAATGCCAGGATTCCCTGTTGCCGCTGTTAACCAAATACCATCAGTCGTTAAGTGAGGACCCACCCTAATCCAAGCCATTCCTAGTTTGGTTTCTTCCAGACCCGGGTCTCGGTACGGTAAGGGACTGTCTACATCTTTAGCTCCTTCTATCCAATTATGATGGCACGGTGGTTAGAATGCAGTATTGCAGGCTGCTTCTGCTGACTGCCGTCTGTTTGCAATTTGGCAGTTCGACTCTCACCAGGCTCAAGGTTGACTCAGCCTTCCACCCTTCCGAGGTGGGTAAAATGAGGACCCAGATTGTTGGGGGCAATAGGCTGACACTGTAAACTGCTTAGAGAGGGCTCTAAAGCACTATTAAGCATTATATAAGTCTAAGTGCTATTGCTATTGCCAATAACAACCATGCATTTACTTTTGTAGAAATATTTCTATCTAACATTTTACATGTTATATCTTGGGTTAATTTGATATTTGATAATTTGTGTTTTTCCACCGCCCATTATTTGCCTTGGTCTCTGATAAAGCAAAAAGTGAATGCTTTTGAAATAGCTTGGAATGACCAACTATATTTGGCAGCCTCATGAATTTCACATACTTCACTACCGGAAAACAAAGTTCACTGTTTAATTTTAAACCAAGAGAACCATGACAGAGGAAAGAAATATTAATTACTTAAATGCATACTATCTTCAAGGAAATACTATTGGTCATCTGTCAAGTATCCTAAAGTTCTTCACAATTGATGGCTTCATGTCAGTGAAATGAAGGTAGGAAGGACCATAAAGGCAAGCTGTCAAGGTGATTAATACACTGCAAGTTTCTTAAATAGTAGATAAGAAAAGGCAGGGACTCAGTGGCACATCACATGCTTGCCAGACAGAAGGTTCCATGTTTCTTGGGCTCACCACAAAGGAGTGGAGAAATACGGACTTGCAATCTTCCCAGAGACACTTACTGGTAAGCAAAGGGAAGGGAGGAAGGGAGGAAGGGAGGGAAGAAGGGAAAGGAAGGGAAAGAAAGGGAAAGGAAGGGAAGGAAGAATCAGCCTTAATATAAAGGAGCTTTCTATTTTTCTTGTTGCTGCAAAATTGGCATAAGTTTGCTTTTAAGTCAAGAGTGGATTGGACCAGTAGCTAGATTTGCACATTTTACTAAACTCTGTTTAACCTAAGCCAAAAACAAGACAACACAATATGAGAATCCATGTGATATAAATAAACTTTCTAAATCACAGTGCTGTAAATTTGCTGAAAGTTGCATAAAGTTGCTTGGATAGCATTTAAATCTCTGTTGCTGAAAAATATATTTAAGGCACATCTAAAACAGTACTATCTATTAGTCCAGATTATGTTTGAAAACCAATCTTTAACAATTGTACTAAACATCAATGAACAAGTAGTATTAGACATGATACTGTGAACTACAATAACAACAATAAACCTATTATTTACCCTTCTATGGCTGCACTACTCAAAAAGTTTGCAGTGCAAATTCCTGAGCAAAAAAAAAAGAAGGTAAATATACACTTCACAGGTTCAGGGAAGTGTATAATATACAAACTATGCAGATAAATAGAGGAAGGACTACTAAAATTACATAATAAAATATGCATCTGTTAGGCAAAGTCTACATATAAAAAGACACATCAGAACAAATATGTATAGAAATGCATTTAGTTCTTGTTTGGATTTCTAAGAAACACTCAAATTAGATTGGGAAAATAAGAGAAATTGAAACCAAGATGTTTATCCAATCTTGCTTGGGGAATAACAGCATTTGAAGAATGTGAACAGAGGAAAGATTTTTAAAAAGGGAAAGATTTGACATTCCTTTGTCATTGTTGTGTCTCCTATGAAACTTCTACCACAAAAAAAAAGCTGGATTTTTGCTGCAACGAACCATCTTTGCCAGACTGGGGAAATTACAATAAAGGGATTTACTGGTATATCCTGGAAACAGTCCTGCTGAGTCAAATGTTGAGCTATCTGTTTCAATTTTTCTACACATTTGCATTTTGATTAAAAATTAGAGTCCAAAGTTTAAAATAATCCTTTGTTTTAACTTTGTTTGGACTGGCCAGATCCTTGATTTTTTCCCCCGCCAACAGATCTATTCTTAGTTATCATTCTAAATGTGAATTATGCAATTTATGATTTCTGAAACGTAAAACATACCTGACTCTGTGGTTTCTTCCCCAAATCCCCAAAATTTTAACCTTTAGACTGTCTACTGTCGACCTCACCCCATTCCTAAGAGGTCTGTAAGGGGGTGTGCATAAGCGCACCAGCGTGCCTACCGTCCCTGTCTTACTGTCCCCATTTATCCGTATCCATTTCCTGTATTCATAACCATGTTTATACTTATATCTTTTATCTCATACATGTTTGACAAATAAATAAAATAAAAATAAAATAAATAGACTTCCAGTCTTGCAAAATGATCCAATAAAAAAGGCATTTAAAAAAATCCTAGCCTGATCTACTTGGGACAACATGGACCTAGCTAATTGTGTGTGTTCCTCCACTATGTTGGCCTTCAAAATAACGGGGCAGCCCCCGGCCACAAAAGTATCACCTTTTTCCCCTAAATGGCTCGAATCCTCACTCCATCCTCCTGCTTGTTGTAAAAGCTAACACGAGGCTGTAAACCGTTTCACGATTGTATCTGTGCTGCCCAACTTAAATTTAAGAGGAGCTGTGGTCCGAAGCAATCAAAATAAAGTTTATTTGGGACTCGTTTGGAGTATTTTTCTTTTTAAGATCAAATGTTCTATTCTGTCTCCTGGGAGATAAAACAATGAGACGAGAATAACTTTTTCTTTTTAAGCAAAAAATCAAGAGAAACGTATACAGTATATTATGA
>JANHFT010004125.1:72176-87441 GCA_032467955.1 Pseudoxenodon macrops
CACAAATATGGGTCAAAAACGGGAACGTTTTTGCAAAAAAACAGGGTGCACACAGGATTTTACAGGCCTGCAGACTGCTCCTGGGGCCAGGGAGGACAAAACCTTTTTTTTTCTTAATTACTTCTGAAATCTTGGTGCGTCTTATACACCGGTGCGTCTTATAGTCCAAAAAATACGGTATTTAAAAGTCAATGCTTTTCCAATGATATATGTTGACAAATCAATGAACTGACTTCTGAAGTCAAATGTATAATATATTTATTTGAATTCTGCCTTTATCTTTTTTACAAATAACCCAAGGCAGTAAACATACTGTGTCGGATATATTTTCATCAACCTATTTTCCACATAACAACAATTTTCCCAAGTGGGTTGGGCTGAGATTGAGTGACTGGCCAAAAGTTACCTAGCTGGCTTTCATGGCTAAGGTGGGACTTGAATTCAGTCTTCCATTTTTTAGCTTGGTGCCTTCAGATTTCAAAAGCAGCACGACACTGTTGCATCAGCCAAAGCTGTTTTGCTTTTCAGGTTCCATTTATAATTGTGGAGGAAGATGGCAGAGAGGCTTCTGAAGTGCTATTACATGGCTCATATTGCCTGACTCCCATTCATTTGGATACACTCATTCCATTCCCTTTCATTAGTGCCATTTCCTATAATAGCCTTACATGGGCTATTTACCTTTTGGGAGCTCCTACAAATGCTCAAAATCCATAATGGCTTCAGCAGGGAAGAAAAGACCACAGTACAGTACACAACTCCTGACAAAGTCACAAGACAGTGGCATGGCTCTTTTAAAAGCAGGTCTACAAGGATAGGTTTTACCTTTAGGTTTTTAAGGAATCGAGAAGCATTTTCAAGGTTTCCTTTGATGTAAAAGGAAATCATCCCTGGGCAGCCCGTGCACTGACGTTGCATCAGATCATATTGTGGGTGTGACTGTAATCCTGCAATGAATCATATATTATACAAACAACCCAGCCTGTATTATTACTTTAACCCAGACAAACACATTCAGTAGCTGACATATGCAGATGTTTCCAGATGAGACTTTTCCTGTTTGATTGCCTGATTTTACCAAGAGCACTCTATGGGGGCATCTAGAAGATGATGACATCCCTATTCTGCAATCCCTCCATCTTTCTCCAATACTCCTTCCTCCTTTTCCCCTTAAGAGGAAATCTATTGAAAAAGGAGCATTGCTTCATAATGACTTTTGCTTAGTAACACTTGGAGCCCTTTGGGAATGTGTACAATTTAAAATTGGAATCAATGTCTTATGGAATCAAGATGATATGCAGCAGGAAGATATGGAATGGATATGGGAGAAGCCAAGTTAAGGAGGCTTACAATGATTGTAAAAGATTGGAGTTTTAGTTGGGTAGGTCATCAGATCTTGCCCGGTAGGGAATGCAAAAATCCTTCTAGGAAGACTTCCAGGTTATCTGAGGGCAACATACCAGGGAAGATGACTTTTTCAACCCTTG
Organism: Pseudoxenodon macrops; assembly: GCA_032467955.1. Taxonomy (NCBI): domain Eukaryota; kingdom Metazoa; phylum Chordata; class Lepidosauria; order Squamata; family Pseudoxenodontidae; genus Pseudoxenodon; species Pseudoxenodon macrops. The sequence goes on from JANHFT010004125.1 coordinate 73,664, forward strand.
GATCTGACTCAAGGTATTGCGCCACTGTCAACGCATTGTGAAAATGCTGTTTCATGCGGATTGGCAGAGTCTTTAAACCTCGGTTGCAAAGGTAGCAATCAAAAGGAGATGGAATTGCTCCAATGGCTATAAAAGAAAAAAAACAGATATTATTCTCTTTCCAGCATATTACATTTTTTAAATCATTTTTTTGTTTCAAAAAGTATGCCAGTGGTCAGAACTGAGGTATTCTCTGGGTTAAAATAACAACATAAAATAGTGGACAATAAAGTGATAAATGAGTTTGATCAACTCATGATTTCATTGATGTCAGCGCTGGCCTGGATATACCGGTACATATATCATTTTTTTAATATTCAAGTTTAAATCAATATATCACAGAGCTCCTCAGACTTTGCAACACAACAATCACCCACTGCTAGCGGGTGCAGGCAAAGTGACTAGCAAAATTCAGGTTGTGGTTTGACATTGCTTCCACGTCACTTGCATAGGGGTTTAAAAAATTATTGTGACCCTCCCATGTTCTTCGTTACCCACAGTTGGCCCTAATCCATGTTCTGAGAATTCCTTGCAATAAACATTTTATGGAACTGGCCAAACGCTATTTTGATGAATGTATAAATATATGTATAATATATATATATTTATACATTCAGAACAAACCACATTGAGGTCTTCCAAATAGTTAATCTGCTTTTCTACTCAACAAATACCCAAAGCATGAATTCAAAATTTAGAACATGCATTTTGAATCAGAGCTCTTATTAAAATACAGTAAGAGCTCTGATTCAAAAATGCATGTTCTAGTGTGACCTTGTGGCTGTTAGCAATTCTAAGGATTAAGTCAGAACTGAATCAAATTTATGGCTTTAGCAGTATTTATTCTATGCGTCACATGCGTCCCGCTTGATCTAAAAACACAGGATAGAAGACAGAACCTATAATTCGGCAGTTGTAGGTGACATGTTAAAATATTAGTTATTTAATGTGTTATAATTATATTTTTATTTCCATAGAGATTGGCTGTCATAAGTGAACGAATATCCAGATTTGCTTTGGACACCCCCTAATCTGGAAAAGAGGAGCTATTTTTCATTTATTTATTTGTATCCCATCCCACCTTTATTATTTTTACAAATAACTCAAGGCGGCAAACATATCCAGCACACCTTCCTCTTATTTTCCCAATGAGGTGAGTTGTGTTGAGAAAAAGTGACTGATGCAAGGTCACCCAGCTGGCTTTCATGGCTAAGGCACAACTAGAACTCACAGTCTCCTGGTTTCTAGTCTGGTACCTTAACCACTACACCAAACTGGCTTTTGGGCCACAATATGTCTAGCCGCATAGAGTAGCCACACAGTGAGATAGGCGGCAATTAAATTTAACAAATAAATAATAATCTCTGCCCAAAGTAGATGCAATCTGTGGACTTGTCTTCTACAGAGGGGGAAGGATGTAACAGTAGACTCATAGGAGGTAGGAAATAATTTTGACTTAAGAAAATACAGAGATGGAAGATTAAGTCACACCCAATTTGCACCACTAGCCCAGATTTTTTTTAAAAGGCAACATTCTGAAACTGCTTTGAAATACAGCACAAAATTGCTAGGAAATCTCAGGTACCTGTCTGCAGAGTCACATCTATTTTGTCTGGAGGAACCTTTTTTTTTTAGTCACTGCAATACTTATTTTTTAGATTAACTTTAATTTGGATTTTCTTTATAATTGTTTTCTTTTTCCAACAAGTAGCACCAAAAGTGTTCAAAACTATAAGTGTTAAAAATACAAAACCCTAAATAATACATGTCTTTTCTGTGAGTTGATTAAACAGGTAATGAATAAATTTTGCTAAAGATTTTTCAAAACACTAAATGGATGTCACGCATTTTACAAAATCTGCAAGCTCTCCATACTCACAATATTGCAAGAACCTGAGTTTCTCGTGAAGCTCTTCATTACTTAGTGAAACCAATCCCATTACAACATCGCTGTGCCCTGAAAATATAAGCAGGCAAGTGATCAGTCCTATGTATTTAAATAAAATGCCTGAGCATGTTCAAATATCACACAAGTAGGTTGATAATGAGGCAGAGAATATGCTTGCTCGTGACAACTGGTTTCTCCCACAAGAAGACTAATGAGCATCTGTGGCTATCCTAAATTAGAATAACAACCAAACACTGGACTGTGGTTTTATTTGTCTGGAAAACAACAGAGAGCAAAGTCATCATTTCATTTTGGATTACTTATAACCTTTTTCTCAGGTTTCTAACAAGGGGGGAAAGCAACAGTCTAGCGAGCCCACTTTACACTAGCTTACGTTATGATCAGTGGTGAAATGCTACCTACTCGGTCCGGTTCAGGCAAGTAGGTAGCAGCCGCCGCCGGTGGTTCGGAGAACCGGTGGCGGCCTTAGCGCGAGGCTCCGCCCACCTGCCCAAACATCACAGTTTCTGGGGTTTTTTACCCTCTGCGCATGCGCAAAGACTTCTGAACCGATAGGGAAGGTAAGTACGTTATGATACCACAGAGGAAAGAACAAGGGGGTTGTGTTATTTCTTGTAATGTTTGCTTAACAATAAACCTGGGTAAATGTGATGTGGAAACTGGGCCATCCTTTTACAGGTGCTATTGTCTTTATCATTCAATGAAATTTCAATTTCTGCTTGTGGTATCATCCTTTTAAAGCTGATTATTTGAGAACTAAAACTTACACTAGGTTGCAACGGTTTAATGGTATAATTTTCTAAGGTAAGGCAAGATACGTTTTTAGGGAAAAAAATGGATATAGGAGGCACAGATGATGTTCAAGGATAGCCCAGATTACCAGAATCTGGATCAACAATATGGCTTTCAAGCACTTCTCTAATTTACAGGGCAAATATTAAAAATGCAAATACACTATACATATTCATGCCAATATGATACATATTCAGATATAACTTCACTTTGGGCTATTTTAGATATATTTAAGCATATATTGAAGAAAATTAATGTAAGCCATAAGCACTGACTACAAACAGTATGTTAGGAAACGCATTATGTGTTTATAAATTACATTATGAAGTATATAATGTCACTTTCATTTTCAAAATGAATATAATAAAAATCTAATATGCATTAAAAAGATTTGAGCATATATAAAAAGCATTATTAATGCTTACTACAAAATAAAACCAACAAAACCTGCAAGTCTAGCTACTTACCATTCATGTATTTGGTTGCTGAATACATACAAATGTCTGCTCCTAAAGACAAAGGACGCTACAACAGAACAAAATAAGGGGTTTATTTCATTTTCTGTTGAGAAAATCAATAGCAATTGCCAATGAATACTGACGCATACTGCAAACAAGTTTTAAGCAATTCCTGCTATGTAAAGATTAGGCTATTGAGAAAAAGGCCAATTATCATTTCATTGATGTGAATCTGAAAAGGTTTAAAAGAAAATTAAATTTGAGCATCACATTTGAAAGAATAAACAATAAGAAAAAGGAAATGAAAGCAGTTCGAGTTCAGTTTGTCTCTTTTCCTATTTGGTGTATCAACCCAACTCATCTCAGAGGGTGGTTGTTGTGGGGAAAATAGGAGGAGGAAGGAGTACTAGGTATGTTTTTTACACACACATACACAAATGGGTTTTAAAAATCTAAATAAGCAAAAAAAAAAAAAATTCTCCTCTGCTACCTCTTTGAACACTTGGATGTTTTCTCAGGCATGAGGTCTAGAGGTTAGATAGGCCTGTCACTATGAGTTTCCTTTCCTTGTGTGGAGTTGGGTTGGCCCTTAGCTGCCATGTATTTTTCCTATTTATTCATGGTGTTCTGTTTTCATCATCATTTTTATTAATGTTCAGTATAAAACAATTCAAGTATAATCCAAATATATAATTGCATTGTAACAGTTTCATATACGGTGTACTTATATTAACAAGTCTAGATATGTCAAAACCTTATGGCACAAAACCTAAAAATTACAAAGGTGATTTCAGGACGTCTGTTATTTAACAAAATTTATAGATAACATCAATCAGGGAGACCAGGCAATCTTCCCATTAAAAGGCGGATTAGTTGAGAACACAATTCTTCCCAGAATGTGTTCCAGGATTTCAACACCAAAGGTGCAAGGGTGTTGCCTAAATGCTACATGAATTCCTTTATATTTGCCACTCATGGCTATAAAAGGGGAGGGCACTAAACCATGGTTTGGAAAACGCCCTCCGGTAATGGATAAAGGATAACTTAAATAAGTTTCATACGGGCTGTGGTTCCCTTGAATCGCTGAGGTGATGATGTAACCTTGGGACTCCTGCAAAGTTATGCTGACATTCAATATTTTCTCATCTTTGCTTAATAAGCTTCATGACTTTATTATATTTCATATTTAGACAGAAGTCAGGGAACCTGCCAAGGTGATTCAGTTTCTTGTGTATTGTTATGTGTTATCTAGATTTAAACATATTGCATGGGAGAGAGGAGGGAGAGAGAGAGGGAAGGGGGGGGGGAGAGAGACAAAGAGAGAGAGATGATAGCCAGACATACAGACAGATTCATTCTAAAGTAGTAAGACATGATTAATTGCCAACCTCTTGTTTCAATGCTAATCAGATTGACCTGTGGCCTAAGTACAATGAAAACTTTTCTACCCACAGAATATGGTTTTTGGAAAGCATGACTGCATTTGATTACATGATTGGAATGTTATGTCAGAGTATCGATGTTCTATTTTGCTGGTTTAATCCTATGCACACCGCCTAGAGCTGCAATGGTGAGATGGGAGTCTATATAAATTGATATAACAAATAAATATATTTCATCCTCTTCTGCACTCTGCAGCACTTGGTCTTAGTGGAATTATTTCCCTCTATTACCTTAGCTACTTTGTTAGGAATGTTTAGCTGTAGAATGGTTAGATTATAGACTCACCACATTGTCACAATGCTGTGATTCTATGGAATTAAAATTGTATCACTTGACACTTCATTTTCTAAAGGCTGTCTCAAGGTAGCCCTGTTATTACCAGTCATGACAACACTTCCTGTTTTCCAGTAAAACATTAAATTAGAACATCTGCACTTTCATCTTTCAATCCTATATTTGTTGGTTCTCAGCCCAGCCACTGTATCTTAATTCAGAAATAAAAACCACCACTGTATGTCTAGTGGAATTGACTCAGTAAAATATATTTAGAGTTATAGCTTCACTCTGTAAAAGAGAATCAAGTATTAATGGGATTCCTGATGTTTCTATTGAAAGACTCCAATATCTGCCCTCTCCAAAACACTTTTCATACAAATCCTTTGTGATATGTTCTACCATGTGAGCTAAAACATGTGACCATAGTTGGTAGTGATGTACCATGCCTTCCCCAAAAGTATTGGTTAAGCCTACAGCACAATCCTTTCAATGCCAATCAAGAGTCATTTCACACCCAAATATGTTTAAAATGACTCTTGGGGCTACTAGAACATTATCCTCGCTTATTATGGGTTTACATTTCTTAGTTGTTCACACTGTTGCAGCTGGTCATAGCATTCTAATTGTGTAATTATTATGATGTTTTATTGTATATTGTTTAGGCTGTTTAAAACAGCTAAGATTTAGGGGCCTATCAATCAATACATTTTGAGTACCCAATTTCAGATCCTACTTCTGCAATTTTGCAATGTTTACCAGGTTGTTGTGTTGTTATTTTTCCCTTTGTAAAAAGGTGAATCATAGTCATAAAGGTAAAATAATGCAAAGCATTTAATAGATGAGATGTGCTACATTAATGGAAAACTAATAAAAATTGACTTACCTGGAAATATGCAGACATAAAAGTATTGTCTACTACTAAAATAACTCCTTTGTGTTTATGAACAATGTTTGCACATCCTTGAATGTCAACAACTTTCAGCATTGGATTTGTTGGAGTTTCAATCCATACAAGCTGTTAGTTTGGGAAGAAAATATTATTAAATGTATATTATTGGAAAGCATCCACTTTAAGGAATACTGTTGTTTTTCATTAATACTTTTGTAAGACATTAAACACTTACAAGATAATGTTGAGAACATTCTTTTTTCACACATAAGACCCCTTACTTTGTTACTACTTCTCTAAGCTGCATAGGAAAGTGAAGGAAATCCATTATTTAATATTGGTCAGCCCAGGTGATTCCATGGAAATATATATATAACTTTTATATATTTCAACTCTGTCTATAATTATCATGAAACAGAGTTGAATTGTGTAGGAGGCACTTTAAAAAAAGCAATTTGGGAGGAAATGGCTCAGTTCGTTTCGGATCAAAGAAGTCTGCAATCTTTGTTTGCCAACTGTTCAGATAAGAACTTTCTGTCTTCATTCCTCTCTCTTAATTCTTTCTTTTTTTATAGGTGCACTGTAGGCATAAGAAAATGTAGGTATGCAGAATATGTTCTAATGAAGTTAGGAAAAAAATGGTTCTTGCTCTTGGCTTGTTATATGTGGTTTCCAAAGGTGTGTGCTCTGATATTGCATATAAGATTCTATGTATTTTGTAACACCACCCAATTTTATGTTTTAAATCCTTCAAATAGTTACTTCCAATTATTCCATGATAAAATCTATGTGTCAGTTCTGCTGCTTTATTAGTCCACAGGCTACAATCTTCAATTCTACACTTTAGTGTCCTGTACTTACCAATATTGGCAAAGACGTCAATTGTTAAATTTACTTTGCACCCCTACTTGTACCAAACAAGATGATTTTAGCACAGCACACTCTGTACAGATAGTCCTTGACTTACGACCACAATTGAGCCCAAAATTTCTGTTGCTAAGCGAAACATTTCTTAAGTGAATTTTGCCCCATTTTATGACCTTTTTTGCCACAGTTGTCAAGTGAATCACTGCAGTTGTTAAATTAGTAGCACGGTTGTTAAAAGTGAATCTGGTTTTCCCATTGACTTTGCTTGTCAAAAGGTTGCAAAAGGTGATCACACGATCCCAGGACACTACAACCATCATAAATGTGAACCAGTTGCCAAGCATCCAAATTTTGATCACATGACCATGGAGATGCTGCAAAGGTCATAAGTGTGAAAAATGGTCATAAGTCACATTTTTCAGTGCTGTTTTAACTTCATTAGTCACTAAATGAACTGTTACAAGTCAAGGACTACCTGTATAACTCTGTTATATCATCTTAATCTTTTTGCGCTGATCAGTTGTAACCAAACATAAGGGGCATGCATACGTGCACCAGCGTGCCTACCGTCCCTACCCTAATGTTCCCTTTTATTGGTATCCATTTCATGTATTCATAATTATGTTTAGACTTTATGTCTGTTATCTAATACATGCTTAATGAAAATAAATAAATTAAATAAATAAATAAACCTTATTCATGCATGATACAAAATCTTTGAAGCTGATCTGCGAATTGGAAGAATAACATCTGTTCCACACCCATGAGCTATAGCCATTCCTATAGGTACACATATATCTGTAGGGAATTGTCCTTCTTGAACATTCTGTCACCCGGTCCAAGTTGATGGCTGGAGGCAGGCTGAATCATATGCATGAGATCAGAGTTATGCGATATATATATCTTTCATGCTTAGCAAAAAAGGCAACACAACCCAATGTTGCATATACTGCAGGAAATTCTAGTCTGCCATACAGTCATGCTGGGAATGTTATTTTATTACCTTGGTCTCTGGTGTAATTGCAGCCTCAAGGCATTCCAGTTTGGTGCAGTCAACAAAAACAGCCTTTAGACCCATATCTGTTGCAATTCTTCGAAAATATCTATTTGTACCTAAGGTGGAAAGAAAAGACTTGTCTCCATTAAGGTCATTAGGTGAATGTGCCACTAAACTCTATATATATTTCACTCTTTTGGAAAGGATTATGTCTTCAGCACTATCAGCACTTCATATAGTACTCATATTAAACAATGTTGATGATCTTATCTGCAATGGCTGCTCATTTGAATAATAATAATTATATTAATATCTTATTAACATATTTCTACTTTTTAAAAAAAGTTTCAAGAGCTACCCTGTTGCTCGGTGCAGGAACTCTGCAGATTGCAACATAGAAGAAACCTTGTGCCAGAGAGAAAAATACTGAGTTAGTAGAATATCACCTGTAAAAGATCATGGATTCAACCTCTGGCATCTCCATTTAACAAGAATTCAGGAAAAGATGCTAGGAAAGCTTTCCTGAGATCCTGGAGGGCAGAGGCCCCTTGGTGAAGCCAATACCAGACTAGATTTTGAATTATCTCCTGTAGAAGGGTTATGTGTTTCTTCTGTAACTGCCATGTCTCTTAGTATTCAAAATATTGGCAGCATTATGCAATATGCAGAAGAGAAATGGGCTATTTGCATAGACTGAAAAAATAAACCAAGCATTGTTTTCCATACCAAATGCCCTTTTTCAAAAGAAGAGCTCAAGTATTTTAAGAGACAAAACAAGTATCATGAGCACCTGGAAGCCGTAAGACACCCAAAACACAAAAGGGAATCAAAATGTTTGGCCACAGCCCTAACAGAAGGCTTTGGGGTCCTAACGTTAGGATTGTAATCTGCATATTTATGTGTGTGAATGTGTGTGTGTGTGTGTATCAGGGGTGGGTTCCTCTTATCTTCCCTACCAGTTCGGGTCCCGTCAGAAATGTGCATTTTGCGGGTAAAAACCCATCTGGGTAAAAACCGTCTGCGCATGCGCAGGAGGCTCTGCACATGCGCAGTGGGTTTTTTTCAAGGCAATTTCGACCCAGAGGACCGATTTCAAGTTGGAGGACTGGTTTAGGGGCGTGGCCAGCTGGCCGTCACTGCCGGTTTTGCAAGCAGGTGCAAATTTCTGCTACTGGTTCTGGCGAACCTGTCCGAAATGGCAGCAACCCACCACTGGTGTGTATAGAAAAAACTACTTGGACTACTGAAACTTTTGTAAACAACTTTACAGTTGCTGGGAATCTTTCATCAACTTGACAGTGTTCCAATGCAGAGTATCAAATGCTCTAGTCTGCATGCCATGGTGTCAGCAAGCATTCCCAGAAAAAATATTTTCAAAGCTACAAGCCTATTTATGCTTTCTGGGAAAAGGATCCCAATGCACTCTAGAAACCATACAGTATGAGTTGACCTATATATGTTTACCCTCCCAATAAGGTTAACTGAAAAACCTAGGAAAAGTGGAGGCAAGCAACGAAGAACACAATGGTACTTATGTTTATTGAAAATAAGCCATTAAAGAAACTTTGGTCATTTTTAATAGTATATTAAGAAGGAGGCAAGCTCTTCTTGATGGATTCTCCCTTAAAAAAAACAACCAATCCCCTTCATTACACACAACGTGTGTTGAAAATGCCTTATTACATTGAGTTCCAGAAGGAATTAAAGGGAGAAAAAAAACACACACAATTCTGGTGTGGATTCATAGTTTGCTGTTCCACTGTACATATTTTTGAGCACTTTAAAAAACAGATTATTAGTATCTTCACCTGATTAAAAGAAAAAAGGAAGCAAAGTTTAGCTGGGGGCATTGATCCAACATATCACTTGCTTTTGAGGAAACATGTTTTCCTTCTCCTATTGACATGTGATACGCTCGGTCGCGGGGGGCATACATTACATGGCTACCCTGTGAAGTAAGTGGATACCCTATTTTGTTTATGACTAAAGTCATCTTGGCTGCCGTCCTAGAAGTTCTACGCATAAGTAGCAGAAAGGTCAGCAGTTCATTAAAAAGAAGTGACCTGCATCATCAGCCAATACAAAAGTAGGTCTGCAATACCTGCCTATGAAGTACAAGATATTTATCTTCCAAGAGCAAATATAAAGCTTCAGAACAAAACTGTATTTCCGCCATTTTATGTCCGAATTCGCTCCTTATCTCATTTAATGCATTGCCTGCACTATGTTAAAAACTGCGTAGGAATTGTTCTAATTTCTGGAGGGAAAAATTGCAGACAAATTGAGTTTGATCATTTATAAAACGTCGCGCAAATAACGATGTGGATTGCTGGGAACGCTCCAGTCTTTAAACATCTAATGGGACATAGAAGAGCAACCTTTAGGAACCGCACTGAGCAGCCAAAGTGCTCAGCATTTGTAACATTCAAAAACCAACGACTAATAGTAAGACTCTCTCATCTGCCAGGCTACTGGGTCTGCCCCATCCTTCCGCCCAGCTCTGGAGTACATCACTGCTCCGTATCTCTTCCCTTCTTTTGTCATCTGACCCTAAACCCTTTCCAAGGTCTGCCTCCTCAAAGCTCCTGAAAATTATGTGGGATCTAATTCCAGTCTTAAAAGTAGATTCCTCACATCTAGGTTAGTTGAAAGAAAAGTTGCAGATCAGCATTATTGGATTCAATAGCATGTAAATATATTGACATAAATGCTTTCAGTAACCACCACCACCCCAAACATTTTTTTACACATAACAAAAGCAAAAATTTAAAAATATTCTGAAGCAGCAATGCCAAACATGCTTATTATTACATATACTCTGTGGATTCATGGACTTTTCCCTCCCTTTATTCAGAAACAGTTGGGAGGGGGAGGGGGCTTTTTGGTAATTCAAACAAACCAGCAAAGAATGAATCCTACTTGTCATCCAAACCAGCTCCCCTCTTAGTTGGGAGACAAGCACAAACCATAGTTTTACAGTTTAAAGAACGATTATATAAGAAAGTAAATCAAATACATGACTTCTTCCTGTAAATTTCCAGTACAATTTAAGTCAGGTTAGGTTATACTGTAGCTTATAAGGCAGATAAGCAACATAAAAAGGGATAAATAGTGCCATTTATGAATTTGGTGAAATTAAGGGCAAACTGCAAGACCATCTATTGATATCTACAACTGACTGGGCAAATTCTAAATGTCTAAAACAGCTTTCCCCAAACTTTCCATGTTGACGGTCTGGCAAGATGGGGGGGGAGGGGAAAGGGATGGTGGTTTTATGCGAGGGTTAGGGTTGCACACAGCTTCATTTGTGAGTGGCGGGCGCATGCAGCTCACGTGAATGGGCCTGCATGCACCAGCACCTGCCACTCACATGCATGAAGCTGCGCGTGCATGCACGTTCAGCCACCACTGGTGCGGCCCAGTTCTGAATGGGCCGTGGCCTAGGGTTTGGGGACCCCGGGTCTAAAATATATTGCATTTGAAGTGTTAAAAACATCTCCACTGCTGATATTTAAACTATTGTGGCTGTTCCTCATGAAGCTGTTCTTCATAAGGCAACCACCATTATGTCAGACTTAAGTAAATGTGTTTAAATCACTTTGGTGCACCAACTGAAGAGTTTCCATCCAAAAATGTTTAAAACATATGCTGCTATATTTACCGCCATAGACATCGTCTGTACAAATAACAGTATCTCCTGCCTTCAGTAAGTGTGCAATGTTCACAGTTGCTGCTAATCCAGAAGCATATGCTAAACCTGAAGTAAAAAGAGAAGCAAATGAAATTTATAAATAAAATATTTATAAATAATATTTTATTAATAAAATGTTTATTTCAATATATTTAAACATTACAGCAAATAGGTACTATCACTTGTGACTCTGGATGCCTGTTTGCTGGATAAGAATGTAGAATCTTTGTCCCATAAATTGACTCAAGAGATTTAAGTACAACCAAACATTTTAGCCATTATATTAAGTCTGGACACATTAATTAATACAGATATCAATATCTCAGAACAAGATATGGTTTAACAAAACAGATAAAATGAAAGATGCTCCTGCATAATGTCAGAGGCATTATTATATCTAGGTTTCAAATTCAAATAGGTTACTTTCCTAGGAAGCTAGTCTTCATACAAGAATATAATCATTACTATTCGTATTAGAAACATTGATAACTCACAGTATTTGCCACCATCTAGTGCTGCCACAGCCTTTTCCAAGCAGTCACGGGTAGGATTTCCACAACGGCTATATTCAAAGCCCTAAGAAAAAAGAGGACACAGAATGTCAAACTTCTTTACCAGACATTGGTGCAATTTCAGAGCTGGGTTCCTACCGGTTCTATCTAGTTCTATAGAACCGGTAGTAACTCCGTGGTGACGTCATGGAGCGGTTCCATTGGTGTCTCCGTGGTGCCGCCATCTTGGATTTTTCCTTTTCCATGCGCAGAAGCTAGTTTTTTTACTGATGGGTGAGCAGCCTTCTTTAAGGATTCAATATTAGATTACTCAAATTTCAAGAATGCCCTGCCTTTACTTGGGTTCCTGCATCATACTTAGCCAGGGGTGTCAAACTCTATTTCATTTAGGGACACATCAGGGTTGTTTTACTTGGGGGGGGTGTCGGGTGGACGTGGCCAGTTCGATGACACTTATATCGGAGGCGCCTGAGGTTGCCTGAGTGCTCTGCCAGGGAAAACGGAGCTACAGCCCTCCCGAGCTCTGTTTTTGCTGGAAGAGGCACCGCGGGCTGGTCCTTCGCTGTTTCCAGGGTGGCCTTGCAGGCCAGTTCTAAGAACCCTGAAGCCAGATCTGGGCTGTGGGCCTTGAGTTTGACACCCCTGTGCTAAACCATTGCTTGTTTTTACGGAGCTTATTGACTAAGCCACAGTGGTTCACATATCATACAAGAAGGGTATATTAGTTTTGAACTTGCTTTATGGATTGTTATGAGCCATCTAGTTACTGTATGAGATAGGCAACCATATAAGTATTGTAAGTAAATAAATAAATAAATAAATAAATAAATAAATAAATAAGCTAAATGGCTGTTTTAAATACACAAATGCTTTTCCTCATGTCCTCTATTTAAAAAACAAACAATAAACTTCTCATAAACTTCATGAATATTAGTTTACTGTAGTTTGCAGGATAGTGTTAAGTGGGCTAGAACTGTATTTTCAGCCAAAATGAACAAAGAAACTTCTGGTAATTTTCTAACCTAAGCCAATTTGCTTAATTGGCTACAGATACAAAAAACAAAAATTGCATAGTTGATCTTTGTATCTATTGCTATGTTGTATCTATTGCTATGTTGTTTCCTGCGTTACAGCTTATGTAAATATAATTTATTATGTACATTATCTCTACAATCATTCTTGCATCAGAATTGTTTATTCACAAGCCTCAATGCATCTTCTGCAAAACTGTAATAATGTAATTTGTTGCAAATTAGCCAGGAGGCAGAAAAAAAAATTAAGGTAATAAGATATTACTGTACATAAAAATGCAGAAATGTCATGGAAAAGTTTCTTTTATACTGTTCTTTAGTTTTAGCTTTAACAGCACCTTCCTGGATAAACATTCACAGATTAACTAGTTATGCATTACATGTCTTCTTGGACATTAAGCATATCTTAAATTGCTATAGAAAAACCAAGGAAAGGAGTTGGGGCATGTAAAAGCTTTAAAATAGTTGCCACGCTACTTTTACCAAACATGATATTTTGGCCATGTGATTAACTAAAACAGTATTTTGAATGGTTGCCACTTATTTATGTAATGTTCGAGTTGTAGTGAATAATATAGAGAGAATAGCGAGGCAGGTTTGTTTTGCCCTGCCCTTAAGGGTTTTTGAGTTAAAGTGAGTTAACATTTCCTTCAAATTACTCAGAACCATAATCAGATTCCAGAATTTCAACACCGATTAAATACTTTAACTGGGCAAATGCAAATATCATTTATCTAGTGATTTGGAAGTTTCACTATGATTTTTATAACATGGAATTGGGAATGAAGTTTTTTTTTTAAAAACCCATCATTTAAAATGTCTAAAACAAGCCATCTTGGATATCAAAAGCAATCTAAAGAAAATTTAGATTCAT
>JANHFT010004126.1:43586-54390 GCA_032467955.1 Pseudoxenodon macrops
ATGATCACAGACCAGCATTACCATGAATTTACTTATTCACTTGAGTGCTTCTGTTTACCTATAGGTGGGTTCTGAATCTTCTTACTGCCGGTTCGCTCAGGGTCGCGCCTCGAGCACGCGTGCAAAGCGCATGAGCACGCGTGCAAAGCGCATGAACACTCACACAAAGCGCACAAATGAGCACATGTACAAAGCACACGAGCAATCAAAAATTAGCAAAATCCAAAATGACGGCATTCACGGAACCACCAACAGAACTGGCTCCATGACATCACCGCGGAGTTACTACCTACTCTATAGAATCGGATAGAACCAGTAGGAAACCACCTCTGACTGTGTTAATATAATTTACCTTCAGCACAGGGAACCTAGAACTCACTTCCATTTTGAGGGATGTTTTATATAAACAAGATCTGCAAGAACTCTGGAAGAAAATTGCTTTTAAATATATGCTTACAAGATCCTTGTTGTATAATCACCTCATTATATGACTAGTGCAGTATACAGGTTTCTTTGCAAAAATCCTGTGGGTCAAAATGGGGAACATGAAGGAAATAATGTCTAATATTTGGACAATTACACCTATTTATCCTAAACAATATTTTAAGGAAAATGTTTTCTTTGGGCTTCATTCGCATCAAAATATAACAAATGGCAGAACACATCTTGACTTTAGGGGGGGAAAAAACTTTTTTGAGATCAACCTGAGGTTAGTACATGAATGGGAGACAACCAGGAAAATTAGGGCTATTAGATTATACTGAAATGTAAGTTAAAAGAGAACAATCCTGTAATTGCAATTATAAAACACTTCTGTATTGTGGGCAACAAAGCAATTTAGATGTATTGAAACAGATTGAAAGTAAAATAAGCTGAAAATATATTGTGATAAGGAAGCCCAATTGTCCAATTTAATTTGTACGATAACTGCTACTGAATCGAATATAGAAAATATGCAAAAAAACAAAAAACCAACCAGCCATATAAACCTAATTAGGAGAAAAGAAATCTACAAGTAATTTGAAAGCAAGCAATGCTATAAACCCTTGTTTGGATAGAATCTGATGATTTATCAGTGAAATCCTTTAACAATAACCATGTAATCTGAAGTATCCATCTATACCTTCAGATTGTGGCAACATGATTATAAAAACTATTTCACATGTACACCAAATAGTGGAAAATGTACCAATATAAACCTGAGAAATGCATATGACAGAATGTTTTACACAATTGTTAAGACAATTTTGTAAAAAACATTTTGTATCTTTCAATTATGTGACATCAATTTAGACAATTGTATTTTAAGGAATATACAGGAAAAAGACTGTAAAAATCTGAAGTGGAGTTATTTGGTTTACACAATGCACATAGAAGAGATTAATCATTGAAGTAGCTTTATTAATAAGTTCATGCAAATAAGTTCTAACCAATAATCTATGCTATTTTAGTTTTAACTTGTAGTAGAATTTACTTTTAGCAAAAACGGTGATATCTAGCTTCAAAATATTTTAATTATTAAAAAGAGCACTTCCTACTAGTTTTTAGGAAGTTGCTAAAAACAAATCAATCTGAGGGCATTTTCTTGATTTATTCATCACACCATTTTTTTGTAATTTATGCTGCCTTCTGATTGAACTTATATCTCAGTGCAATAAAGACATCATGCCGGCCACATGAATGTGGACATTTCTTCAGATAGCACTGGCTCACGGCCTTGAAACAGAGATGACTACTGCCCCCTAGAGTCAGCAACGACACAGGGACTCTTTTCTTTCCTATAGTATATGATTGCAAGAAGCTATATGCCGTACACAAATCTGTGTATTTCAAAACTTCCAATATATATTCAGGAATAGTTCAAAGAATTTTAATATTCAAGCTATTACTTGAAGCCTATCTTCACATATAAAATAACAAAAGGCTTTATACAAGGTACATGGTTGAATAAGGTCATTATGTGAATCATAGTTGTTAAATAATGAACTAGTGTTTGGTTAAGGAGAGGAGAACCATGCCAATGGCCCTTAAGATTCCCAATTCCAGCAGTTGGTAACTGTTGTCAGTAATCAACTATTTTGATTTTGCTACACAACTAAACACAGCATCTTTCTTCTGCACTTTTCCCAGTAACATAATTTCCAATCATTTAATATCATTTAGAATTCTGAAGGACGATTTCCCAATGTGGACAGGTAATTTTGCAAAGCGGTACAATGTAATTGAAACAGGAAGCATGGCAAACATTTTTACTGGAATGATGACGAGAGATTTAACTTCGATTGATTCTGAATTTTATTATTTTATTTTAAAATACAAATCCAAAAATGTGAAGTAAACTTATACACAAACAAAAAATGCTTCAGTAACTAAAAAATTACATAATATTTATAACTCTTCTATTGTCTATCTGAACAAGTTTACAACAGGAAACACAAGAAATCATTCTTCAAGAAACAAGCTGTATAAATTTCTGGGAAAACCTTTGCACTCTGAAAATTGAGAAAGTATGAAAAAGCAACACTAGAAGATAATTGTTTTTCAAAATACATTAAACTTTATTTCAGCTAATAAAATACACTGGATGTGTCAATGCTTTCCACCACTGAATATTCAGAATTACTGCAGTAGTTTCACTATATAAACCGGCCATTAGTCAGTTTCTGTTGCTGTGATATAAGACTGGCATACCTTTCTAGTAATATATGTTATTAGTGTTAATTTTCTGAACACCACTCTAAATTATAACCCCTGAACTTTTTCACCAGTGGAATTTAATTTGATAATTGCAGGGGAGGACATTATTTTGTATTTAATGAAAAAAGCCCATGTATTTCACAGACTGCTCAATTTTTTTATAATACTATGAAGTGGACACGAGTAAAAAGACTTTTTGAATTATGTAGATTAAATGGTTGATTTCTATTAATTCTGAATGTGAGAACATATATATAGCATTCATCTACTGAATCTGCTTTATGTATCTACAATAATAAACTGTATAGGAATCCTCTCCATAAGGAATGCTTTTAATTGGCCCCAGAGATTAGTTGTCCTCAACAATTATAAATTTTAAAGCATATTTTGAAGTTTCTTTCATTCACTTAAAGCTAGTAGAAAGATGCTCTAAAAATGAACCCTTTAAATATTCAATAAAAATGCAGATGGAACATTATAGTCAAGCAACATGAGTCCCCAAGCTTGCAAAGAGAAAAACTAATATCAAGCATAAATATGAAATGCATCTTTCCTAATCTGCAATAAATAAGGTACAGAATCAGTTAAAGTGCATTGCTGAACAAATCCTTGAATTCTATTATTACTGCTATGCAAAAAAGCAATACAAGATTGTTTTCATATGTTCTATTCTATAAAGGCGTAAATATAGTAGCTGAAATTACAATCTTTTATAAATGAAAGATGTTTTCTGTACCATTAAATTTAAAAATAAGTTACATACTTTTTCATAAATGCTGGAAAGTTAAGAAATCAATCATTGGCTGGTGTTAAAGAAAAGATTTTTTAGAAATGCTATAGTTAGTATGTTCTTTAAGGCTCAGAGAGAAAGAGACAGAGAAGCAATCATTTTTCTTGACATTTTTGGCAAGAGATATAAAAGAAAATTATCTGTCATTTCTAAATTGAATGCATATATTACACTAAAGCCAGCTCATTCAATGTCCACTGCTATTGCACTTTTGTATTCCTTTGAACACACTTACTTCAACACAGTAACAATGATTTGCAATATAACCATGTAAAATGTTCCAATTCAGTGACATGAAAAATGTCTGCTTGTTTAAAAACTTGCTTAAGAGAATGCAGACCATCGTTATTGTTATCTGAATACACTTTTATTCACTTATATAAAAATGTTATTAATTCTCATCAATACAAATTTGTCAGGGAACAAAAAGATTTTCATCATGCAAACTCTTAATTAATGCTATATATTGGTGTGGAACCCATTTCTAGTCAAGTTAAAACAATATTTCCTGGGGGGGGGGGAAGAAAAAGTAACAAAATAGGATTTAAAATAGGAAACTACTGCTGAATCCAAGTCCTTGTAGCAAAGTTAAGACAAGTTATGTTTCGATTCATCACAGCTCTAAAGCCTTGCTGAAAGATTACTGTACTTAAGTAAATGCTACATTTCAAGGATTAAGAAAATATCAAGTAGGCATTATTATTTTTACTTAAAAGCAAAGGTTATTTTTCTCTGAAGTATGTCAAGTAGGCTTTTAGAGATTCAGGGAGTGGTAGATTCATAATCTTTTCCCGCAATAAATTTCGTGGAGGTTCCTCTGTTTTCAAGACTTCATTTTGATCTTTTTCATCATCTTCTTTGTGATCTTCCTCCATCTTTTCATCTTCTTCACTATCTAGAGGTTGAGGAATGAGTTGATTGCCAACAAACACATAGGTATTAATCCTGCGTCTACGACACCTTCTGCGTTTACGTTTTGGTGGAGGTTTCTGTGTAATACCTTTGGTTTGCATTTCATCATTTACATAGTTTCTAAGGGTACGTCTAATGTAGATCCGAGCCAAATCTTGTAGATTCCTAACAGCACAGGGAGCTATAAACAGAAAAAATTAAATTAAACAAGTCATGGTACTTAAATTACACTATAAAATATTTTAAAGTGAATCATTAAAAATATTGAACTAAATTTAAAATATGTAAAGGCTGCAATCACTTTTCTGGCATGATTTCTTGATAACTTTGACAAAGGATCTTGGAAGGCAGTGTTTTTTGTAATTTCTTCCAATGGCTTCTTTTGCTCCTTGTATATTATTAAACCGGTCACCACCATGAACATTTTGAAACAGGAGTTTCCCTACATTCCAATTTTTTTTAAATATGATGAGTACTTAGTGCTGTCTTGCAAGAAAACAAGCAAGCTCAGAGCACCTAGGACCCCTTATTTTAACCCTCAGCTACAAATAGTCTCCTTTATTGGTATTTTAAAATATTTAAAAACTTCCAATATAAAGAAGTTTGTAATAACATGGTTCATCAAACAAAAAATCGGAGATGACAGAACAATGAACATATAGAAAACCACAATAAATCACATGTAACTTTAAAAATGTTTAATAATTTACACATTTATTTTCAATCATCACATTTACTTCATTTAATTCCATCCTGGCAGAAGAGGCATGCTATAGATTCCATCAGCCAAGAAACATCAGCTGGTGGGGGACAGGAGAAGAACTTTTTCTATGATGGCTCCTAGAATATCCCTTAAGGTCAGATCCCTTCCCCCCCCACTCTCTGGGCCTTCCATAAGAGTCTGAAAACCTTGCTCTTGGGGCCCTGTTGGGGTCGTCCCTTACTGAATATGATTAGTAGACTAAAAAGATCCCACCTTCACCCTATTCATGTATTTGTTCCTATTTTACCAGTTTTAGTTACTTTCTAATGTTTGTTTTTAATGTTTTAATATTTTATATTAAAATTCTTATGTTGATGTAAACTGCCAAGTTGCTTGACAGTGAGATGGGCAGCATATACATTTAATACATAAATAGACAGATAGTTTGTCTATCCAACTCAGAAAGAAATAGATTGACTGCAGGCAATACACCAGAAGATTGTAAATTCTATTCATGCTTTAGGCATGAAAGTCGACTGGATAACTTTAGACGGTCATTCTCTCTCAGCCCAACTTACCTCACAGGATTGTTGTTGTAGGACAAGAAAAGGTATTAAGCCTGTTTACCACATTGAGTTATTTATAAAAATAATAAAAGCAAAATATAAATAAAATAAAGTTTATTCTGAAATTTTATTATTTTTACAAATAGAAATAGGCAGGAATATAGTACAGTGAGTTATACCACAATATGTTAAATTATGTTTTAAGCAACTAGATTTTATTTAATTCACATATTAGAGTACTGTTAGCAACCAAATCCCAGTAGCAATGAATTCATAAATTATTTTTACCCAGAAACAGGTTAAAGTTACATGGTGCACTACTCTCCCATATCAGCAATCCCTAACAACTTTTGTTAGTACATCAGTTAGGTTTAAAATTAAGATTCTAAAAACAAAATCACAAAATGGAATCAGTAACAAGGTGGATTATAAATATGGTATCTTAGTCAGCTGAAGTTATTCAGCTTCAAGGAGAAAATATTGCAGACAATTGTTAAGATGAATGGGCCGAATCCAGTGGGTTGTTTGCATAAATAGAAGACACATTTGTAAGATTTATTACCAATTTTCTTTTAACAGGAAATTCTTGGTAAGATATATTATGCTCTTGTTCAGGATCTCAGAAATGTTTTGTAGTTAGGACTACTTATTGCTTAGAATGTGGCCCAATATATAGAAAAATTATTGAGATTAAGGAACTGTCAATTTTTTTCATTTACTCTTTTTCAAAAACTTTTAGCTGCTTAAGTTTACTTTTAGTCTGTTAGTTGTACTACAAGGAAACACACAACAAATACTACTTACGCAGCCCCACACTATCATTTTTGCTGGTGTCACTTTTGCTTGGCTGTACAAGTGGAGCAAATGATACAGCAAGGATGTTTTTGCTTTCCCAAGTATTCTGTCCAGTTCTCAGGATCTGGGTTAGCTATATAGAATCATTGAAAATTAATGATACAAATTTAAGCTATTACATCAATACTTGTATTTTGTATTTGTTTCTCATATAATGATCTTGCTCTGATAGACTAAAAAAAACTATGGCTTATAATTTATACAAGTGAATTTGGAGAAATCTTAAGACTTGTGGAACCCATTTTGATAGGAATAACTTACTTCTTAAAAGCTCTTCCTATAAATCCAAAATTTGGCCAATAATCTTTGGTTTTCAGAGTTTTAGAAAGTGAATTGGATGTAGGCTTTGTGACTATTTTACTCCATCCCACTTAACTCAAAAGCCCCTTCAAATAAAGAAGAATTTTATTTTATCTTGGTCCAATTGTTTGGAAATATGAAAGTATTAATGTCTTCATTTCTTTCTGCTTCTTTTTCCCTCAGAAGAAAAGACAGCTGCAAAAAAGTTGGCTGTTAACAAGCCAATTTCAAACTTTATTTATGAAGCCGAATAACCATACTAACTTATTGGATATTAATGTTCATACCACTCATAATTGGGTAAACACGCTAAAGTACCAATGATTATCTCTCCCAAAATAAATGTCTAACACCAGCAAAGATTATACTTGTCAACCCTTTTAGCCAAATTATATCTCTGATTATAGTCACAAGGATCATATTCTGTAATTATAGACATGATCTTAGTAAGGCTACCTACCATTTAAAAAGGGATATATTATTTGATAGTTTCCAAATAATTTGAACCTCTAATTTAAATCAGTCCTAGCTATCATTTATAATGCCAAGGAAATTGAGGAAATTGTAATTTAAAGTAAACAAAGGGTAATATTTGCTTCTATCTATCTAAGAATTTGGAGGAAATCATAAATGATGAGTTGGTAACAACCATGCTGCTATGTGTAATTATGCCTATCATAATCTTCACAACTTTGTGATGATCTGTCAGTAGCCACAGACAGAATTAAGAACATATTAGTATAATTTTTCAGTATTTTCCTTCAATTTAAATAAAAAAATTAAATTGTTGAAATTTATTAGTGGAAAAGTATCGTTTACTATTGAGCTATAAGTACTTAAAACCTAATTTGTAACTGAAGCAGCTGCAGTTTCATCTTTTTTTTCTTTACAGTATTAGCTCATGAAAAGGTATCAACCCAGGTGACTACAATCTTTCCTCTCTTCTTCACCCTAGTACACATTGGGGAAAGAACCTACTGGTTATAAGCAAAGTGGCAGCAATGTTTCCAGCTATCTCTATCCGCCTACTAAATAGGTTTTAGGGACTCATCTGATAAGCCAGGTACAAATACAAGATTTAAAATATCTCAATTTAAACAAAGTATCCAAAATTACAAATTAGTAACATTTATTTTTAAACTGCAGTATTTTAGCATGTTAACAGGCAGAAGTAAGAGTCATTTAAGAAAAAGAATGGGTGATTTCAGTGTCTAAGAGAGTAGATCAATTTAAATCCTGTTTTCCCAAGTTTTTTGGGGGGAAGGGCTCATGGGTCACACAATATTGTATAATGGACTAACTGTCAAAAGTACATTTGCAAATTCACTAAAAATCAACTACAGGTGGGCTAGTAGAACTGTTCTCAAAGATCAAACTATTCAATTAGAACATTTTTTGAAGACAAAAGGTTTTATTATTTATTGGTCCTCATTCTTCCATTTTACGTTCTGTTTACAGTACTGAGGCAGCGGATAATGGAAAGATTAAGGATGTTATTTAAATGTGACAAAGGATATTCAAAGAAAAAAGGTTTAAATCACCTGATCTTCTATAGGCATAACCAGAATGCCTCCAATTTTCAATAAAATTTTCATATAGTTTTCGTGGTCTTTTTGCACACCTGCTCCACAATAAATCCGGTCATATTGATGACTGTCTGAGGCTATCTGCAAACAATTTCCAACTACAAATGCAGGTTCACAAAATTCAAATCTGTGGATAAACAAACATTTCATTTAAAAAAAAAAGTAAAATTAGAAAAACATAAACTGCTGAAACTGAATGAAACTGCAATTAAATAGACAACCAACATTTTTGTTCTATCTTTATTTGATTAAAATGTAAAGTTGAACATGCTTTAGTATTATTTCAATAATATGCTATTTATTACTAAATATTTTGTAATTTAAAATAAAAATATAAAATATAGATTTTTAAAAAAAATAAGAAATAAAAGTACATTACAAAAATATGTTGGCTTGCCTACAAAGAAAGCCAGGGTGAAAAATATACACCTAAATGAACATCTGCAAGGACAATAATCTGAATAAAAGGTATCATGACTCAGAAGGCACATCGCAAATAACTTCAGAATGACAATCTATCGATTTATAGCATCCACAGTAGGATCTCCCTAGGCAATCTTAGCAACCATGCAGGTTTATAACAGGGAAAATAATCTGCTAGATAACTCAGTGAAATTACTCAGTCCATAATATGCCAATTACAAAGTGTTTATCCCAGTAGCTAATATGCAAGCAGTGCAGTTGACTTTATTATATAAATAACATGGTTATGGTAAGATCCTCCTTTAAAAAAACTGGTCTTACCTTCCCGGCTAGAACACAAATTTAGAGAATATTTTAACTATCATAATAGTTATCTTTGTCCAGAAAAAACTTTAGTAAGCCAACAAAAGCTAGACAATTACAACCATCTTGTCCAAGCCTCAAATATTAAAATCATCTCATTCTAGAACAGGCAGTGCACTGAATATCTCACAAACTCTTATGTGAAAAGAAATATGCTAGGTGTTATGAATCTAAATTATCTTATAATAGGTGCTTTACAAAATTGTTACCACAAGCTATAGATGAAAGTGATATCAATACTATTTCAAAAATTTCTTATAAGATTCGACATTCTTATTTCATTCTTTAGGTAGTAACAATTATAGCATTTACAGGAATCATGTAACATCCAAAACATTAGATGCTTTTAGCTACATCTTTCTCAAGTTTGAAACCAGTCTTAACTACTTATACATTTATGTTTTATTAATCAAGTTTATTTCCAAAAAAAATTAATACTAGAAGATACTTATCCCAAATTACCTTAACAGAGGAACAATGATGCAAGCAGTACATTCAAACATGATAGCATCCCCAGTATTAACTCTTATATTGAAAGTCAGTTTTTTAATAAATTGTTTTAAGATCTCTTAAATAGGCTGCAAAACACCTTTTGTGTGTGACTGTAATAATTTTGAATGCTTGTAAACTGACCGATCATTAAATAAGGACTGGTTTATATTGTAACTGTATTATATTGTAAATATATAGAATACACATATTTACCATGAATATAATTTAAAATTGAGCATTTTATATTTATTCATTTTAGTGTGACGTCTGCTAAATTAAGGATGCATTAAAGAGATGGTGACAAAGTGACATGTTTGCATCTGGTTGCTCCTTCCTTAGTTCAAGGAAATATTTTCCTGAAACTGCATGGTTCCTATGCAAGCCTAAGAAAAGCTATGGTTTCTTTAGAGATTTGCTGTCTGGTACATAAACACATATGCTGGGATCAAATATCTTTCCTGCTTTGGATCAAAATAGTTGTACATACATTCTTCCAACTAGAATGACTTCTTAGGGATTGTATTTAATCCCTATTCTTTCAGATTTTACGAAATGGGTTAATTTAGATAGAATATTTCAATCTAAATGAGTTATTTGAACTATTCATATTTTATTTTCCCTGTTGGATTGGGCATGCTGCACTTTTAAACTGAGATCATAGAGATGTTTGGAATGTGGGATGGCTGATGTCTATGGAATTTCTTAGTCATCCAGGTGGTCATGGTTGTGCCAAAGGTGCTTTTCAAGAAGCAACTGGACTTTCTTTGAAGATGTTTCGCTTCTCATTCAAGAAGCTTCTTCAGCTGGATGGTGGGGAATGGAAGGATGCAGGAATATTGGAAAACTTAGGAGGACAGAGAGGACTGCTGGCTTGAAAGAGGGGTCAAAGAGGCCATCTTTGTCAAAAGTGAACAGCCCTCTCTCAATGGGGGTGGATACAACATCTCTCTCTCTCCAGTCTACAACACAGTCCTTTCAATAGTTCCAAGTAGGCTTCACAACCACACCTTGATGGCACAGATAAACCTCTAGCTGGTCTTAATGACTTGCTAAAATAATGTAAATGACCAGCTGTCTGCAAGGAGTATAAATCCTTCCATTTCCCACCATCCAGTCA
>JANHFT010004127.1:0-13613 GCA_032467955.1 Pseudoxenodon macrops
AATCCTCTCCAGGCTGCAGTCATCCCTGCTGCTTGTGCACCTTTTTCTTCCACACTTTTCCCTTCCACATAACTTTCAATTAATGTGCTTTGATAAAGCACTTTGGGAACATCCAACTTCTTTTGCAATTACCTTTTGAGGTTTCCCTCCTTATGGAGGGTGTCAGTGATGGTTTTCTGCACAACTGTCAGGTCAGCAGTGATTCCTACTGAACCAGACTCTGAGAGACCATAAAGGCTCAGGAACCCTTTGCAGGTGTTATGGCTTAATTAGCTGATTAGAGTGGGACACTTTGAGCCTAAAATATTGCACCTTTTCCCAATGTTCTAATTTTCTGAGATTGTGGATTTGGGGTTTTCATGAGCTGTAAGCCATAATCATCACAATTATGACAAAGCACGGCTTGAACTAACTTGCTTTGCATGTAATGAGTCTATCTCATATATTAGTTTCACCTTTTAAGTTGCACTACTGAAATAAATAAACCTTTGCACGATATTCTAATTTTTTGAGTTTCACCTGTACATTACTTTCAATCTTGCCCATCTTGAAAGCAATTTAACTGGATGCAAACAATGGCAGTTTTAAATAGTAAATAAGAATATACTGCATATTGTTTGCAATACGGTAGTTATAACTAGGTAGATTCAAAGGACTATGGAAAATATTAATGGGTTTGTTTGTTTGGTTCTGTTCATATATGTTCTGTTAATAAGAGTTGCCTCCAGGCAACATGGGTGGCATATAAGTTGAATGAATGAATAAATAAAGCAATAAATATTAATTGCAAATATTGTAAACTATTTCAATTCAAACATTCCATGAAATGTCCAATGTGTGCATGGGTTGGGAGCCTTAATACCACATGGTTGACTTAATGACCGCATGACAATTACTTTGACAGATTTGTGTTTCATATTTAGAGTGTAGATAAGTAGGATAATCTTTGCAAAGCAGAATTGGGCGTATGAAAGAAACTTTTATTCTTTGGCTAATTACTTTTTTATCTGCACTTACTTCTCACAACCTTTAACCAATTGTTTCAACAGTTGTAATTCTGTATTTTGCATTACAGAATTGGTTGTCAGGGGAGACTGTCCTGTAGAGATCTGGATTTGGCCTTTTTGCTGTATAAGTGCATGAGAATGCGCATTTAGTTATCTTTCCAATTTAAAGATTATTTTGCAACTTTAATTTGCTTTAAGGCCAGTTGTATATAACTAACTATACAAAATTAAGAGTTTGTCCATATCTGGTAAAATGTGTTTCTAATAAAATGAAAAACTAAAATGGTATAGTTTATATTTATTAATATTTGTAATATGTTTCTTGAACATGGGGCATTTTTGTATAGATTCACTAACATACAGCCCGGGTTTGAGACCCGAGCTCCATGCATCATTACGTGCTCCCATTACTTGCACCAGCTCCAGCCCACCTAATGATTTGAAAACATGGAAATGCAAGTAGATTAATAGGTACCACTTTGATGAGAAAATAACTGTTCCATGCGCCTTTGATATATAGCCATGCTGGCTACATGACTATGGAAATTGTCTTTTGACAACGCTGCTCCCTTGGCCAAGAAACAGAGATGAAGCACAGTGACCAGAAAAAACAGCTTTTCCCCTTCCACATATGTTGGATACTACCCAGTATTCACAAACAGCAAGCAAAAGGCTAAATAATTATAGAATATTTAATGGTCTGAAGATAGTATATTGTGGGAACCTTTATGACAGTCTCTTCAATCCTGATATTTTAATTGCATTGGATGTACTTGAATGGAAAACCTGTTACTTATCTGTGCCAGTTAATAGATTTTAGATTTATAATAAATATCCTTTAGTTTTTTACTATTGATTTGTGGCACCAAACTTCCAAACTTCGTATCTTTTTCCCCCACTGTATTTTTCCTCTTACAATAATTAAATACAATCCTCTCCAAGTTGTTAATGGTGTTCAATGGCTAAAGAACCATTGTTTTCTTTTTTTTAATTTGATATTCTTTGTATCCAGGATTGCTGGCTAATCTCCTTTATTCAGTGAGAGATTGGTAGTATTCTATTCATACTGCTTTATGCATAATAGTTGGGTGGAACAAAATACATTATGAAATGTTGATTTGCCACAAAATGTAATGGAATTATAGGAGCAGGGAAATATAATGACATTGGAATATAAAGCAGATGAGTAGAGTAGAAAGAATATTTGTTATGAGAATATCAATTTCAGCAGGAGCCATATCTTATTTAATTCCATTACACTTGCTTAATACAATTATATGTATTAATGTATATTTGAATAGCTCTGTGTGACTTACATAGCTACATATATAATATACAGAATTCTGAAATCACTCTAAAATAATGTTTAAAATAAGTGCTTAAAACTCAGGAAGGCAGGAATATTAGATATGTTTGCTGTCATGGGTTGTTTATAAAAATAATAAATAAAAAAATTCAAGTAAGTCCAAAATTGAAATAAGAGGAGGCCAGATTTATCAGCAATATAGTAGTAATATATTCTGTTGTGTGTTAATATATCTGTGGCAGGCTACAAAACATGCTCCATTGAAAACTGAATTTACAAAGAAGACTTTGTGACAATCCTGCAATTATTTAAGGCCTAAGCTTTGTAAGGCGTTATACACCTACACAAATACTTTGAATTTGACTTG
Organism: Pseudoxenodon macrops; assembly: GCA_032467955.1. Lineage (NCBI taxonomy): Eukaryota > Metazoa > Chordata > Lepidosauria > Squamata > Pseudoxenodontidae > Pseudoxenodon > Pseudoxenodon macrops. Next base: position 2,681 of record JANHFT010004127.1, read on the forward strand.
GAAAGCAACTGGCAACCAATGTAAATGTTTCAGCATAGTAGTTTTTTTGGTACAGCCACTCCCACTGTATGAACTGCATGCTTCCTTTTGGAACAGTCACAATTCTGTAACAATTTCGAGGACAGTCAAGCAACACAGGAATGTTGCAGTAATCTACACCTGATGTTACTGGCACAGGTATCATTGAAACCAAGTCTCTCTTCAAGTATAAACACAACTATCACAGCAGTGGAAGCTCATGAAAATCCTCACTTGCTACTGTTATCCAGTAGCAAGTATGTTTGTATATGTTTATATAATTTAGGCTATCAGTGCAAGTTCAAAGAGAATCCTTGACTATGAACTTGTTCCTCATTCAAAATAGATTATATTTCATAGAGTAAGAGATAATTTTGTAGTTGTACTGTACTGCAAGGAAATTGGAAGTTTTATTTATTCTTTTTCCACTCCTTCCCTCCCTCCCTGTTCCTTCCAATAATTCAACAATCTCTTGTCAAATTCCATCATTATGAAGTATATCCAACTCTATAATGTCTTGAGGATGCATGAAGTAAATTTGAATACCTTTGGCTTGCTGATTGGGATCTGACATTCGTTTTTATGTTCTTTGTAAAACTTTGCATACAAATTTATTTTTAAAAATATGCAGTATCACCTGACACTAAAAGCTATCTGATGTGTTTAAACGAGCTGCCTTCTGCAGCTGTTATGTGATCCTGGGAAAAGGCATGTTTGGCTGCAAATGTTTCTGACAGCTGCTATTGTACATGTGTGCCCTTGTTACTATGAACCACATGTTGCCCTTTGAATCGGGATCATTGCAATACCCTTCTTCATATTTTAGCTTCTAAAACAATAATGCTAAACATGTATAGGCTGATACATTCCTTTAATTTAGGAACTGTACGTGAATAATCAGTTATAATTTCTGCATTTCTAGATATGGCTCGTGGACAGCAGAAAATCCAGTCACAACAGAAAAATGCCAAAAAGCAAGCTGGACAGAAAAAGAAACAAGGCCATGATCAGAAGGCTGCAGCTAAAGCTGCTTTAATATATACATGCACCGTCTGTAGGGTAAGAGGCTCTGAAACAAAATACTGGGCAATCTTTCTAGATTTTAAATCAGGAGTATGAAGTATAGCAAGGCAACTTCCTCCTGTGTGAAAGTTTGTATTGTATAAGTAATGGGTAAGGAAGTTTTGCCTTAGAGCTGTTTTCCCTTAAGAGTAATATATTGGGGAAGCTTCTTTCAGAAGGTAAGGTAGCTGGAGTTTCCAAATTAGAACGATATATATGATTACATTGATTAAATGAAATTATTAATATGGGACTTCCAAAATCAAAATACAATGAACATGAAATTAGAAGAAACATGTTAGTTAAAAGATGTAATATAGGTAGTCCTCGCTTTATGATCATCAGTTTAGTGGCCATTCAAAGTTATAACAGCACTGAAAAAAGTGACTTACAGCCAATCCTTGTACTTATGACTGTTGCATGATGTTGCAGCATACTTGTAGTCATTTGATCACCATTTCTGACCTTCCCAGTTGACGTCCCTGATTCTAATCAAGGGTTTGGATAACATTCCCCAGGTGTTTTAATCTAGGAACCCCACCTAATCCAGAGAAATTATTATCCTTCCAATTTAAAGATTATTGATTTGATAGGGGTAATGATAGGAACTTCAGTCTGTCAAAGGTTGAGTTATTGACTCCTAGTTAATATTTATTTTTGTGGTCAGAAGAAGTAAAATGTTTTCCTTTAATGTCATATTAGGATTTCAAGAAGATTAAGCAATTCTAAATAATTTATCAGGAAAAGTATATATGTATTTCATTAAATACATTTTATTACAGTTCTCTGATGGCCAGCACTAAAAATAGGCGGAGTTGAATTGTTTGATTTTAATAAGGAATGTGAACTAAATATAAATAAAAGGAAGGGTACGTGGACAGGCACTATTAAGTGACCAAATTTGTAAGATAATTAAAGTTGAACATGGGTGAATATGTTAAAAAAGGGAAATTAAACGAGGAAAGAGATGGTAATATTCCAAAGCCGATTGACTACGGATTGAGTCAAAGAAGCTAAAGGAATGTGGCAGATCTTAAGGATACAGGAAGAAGAAGAAACTGTCCTTGATTCTGTATGAACATTTGTGTTGCTTTGTTCTCTCCTGAATCAGACACAGATGCCAGATCCCAAGACCTTCAAGCAGCACTTTGAGAGCAAGCATCCCAAAACCCCCCTTCCTCCAGAATTAGCTGATGTTCAGTCATAAAGTTCACTGGTAATTTTGTACCATTTAAATTTTGAATTGATTGATCATAAATCCTAAATAATTTTGTCTCATTTATATTTCATTTGTTGTATTACTGAAGGGTATGAAAATGGAGAGATAACTTTAATTAAAAAAACCAACTGCTACTTGAGCTTTTTCGGGAAGGGGGGAATCTGTTGTATTTACAACCTAAATTGTGTAGTTAGGCTATTGTTCTCACCAGGCCTATTTGCAAAACTGCAAAAAAATAGCTGAAAGGTTATGTTTATAATGTTCTCATTTTGATTTAGCCAGTTCTGTTAACAGTTGTTTGTGATGGTTAATTTTAAAATTGGATGATATTAAATCAGTGTTTTTCAAATTTGGCAACTTTAAGATGTATGGACTTCAACTCCCAGTAGTCTGAGAAATTATGAGAATTGAAGTCTGCACATCTTAAAGTTGTCAAGTTTGAAAAAGACTGCATTAAATTATTGTTTATTATTATTTTATTAATAAGATAATGACATTAATGAATTTACTCTTGTGTTTCAGGTGAATTCATGGAATCTATTGACTCTTCTATTGCCAGACATTACATAACAAATCTGCAGCTGCTTTTCTAACAAACTGTTGATCAGCAAAAAAATAATAATGAAGGGGCTATAGAAACATTCATATTTTTATGCTGTTCCTCTTGGGCTTCATGTAAAGACAACTCTGTGTAATTGTACAGTTGTGCCCTACTTGGAAATCTGGAAATTGGTTCATTCTAAAAAACTTTTACAGTTGTAATTATATTGATGTTCATATTGTGTAAAATAACTCATTTAATAAAATAGTACTTTGATTTTACAATATCACAGGTCAATTGCTTGTAGAAATTCTATTTCCATGTTTTATTTGCCTTATAAAACTTCAACAAGTGAACTTCTCACCCTGCCAAAAATTAGGTAGTTTAGTTAGGGTAGATTCATTGCTGTTAATGAAGTCCATTAGAAACAAGGAAATAATTTCTCCATTCAATATGATACTTGCCTGAGCGCGATCATTTTCTAAAACAACAAAGCAAAACACTGCTTTTGACTGAAGACGTGTGCATTTTCAACTACTTAGGTTGAAGTGCCTATTCTGCCCGGCCATTGTGAAATTTCAGTCTTTATGCATAGGGGCCCTTGTATCTTGGATTTATGCACTGGAGTCACCTGCAGTAGCAGTGAATCATTATACTAAATGGTGGGATATCAGAAGTATACTTGAACTGAACATTGTTTTTTTCTTTTACATGATCTGAGTGGTTCAGACTATAGCAACATGAAATAAATGCTTTCTGTTGTGAAGACCCACTGTGTAACTTCTCAATTGTACCTGTAAGAAGTGGGCCACCTGGCAACCTTTCATATGTAAAAATGACTACTGTAAATGTTTCCCTGTTTGAAAACAAAAATGGAAAACGCTTATTTGATGGAAAAGGATGGCATATGACGAGAGAAATAATGGCTTATTCATTTGATTAGTTGGAACTAATTACATATAGCAGTGTGGATGTTAAAATTTCAATACCAGGCAGTGTTGCATTATTTTACAGATTTCCAAACTATGTTTGAGCAGGATTCTGATCTCAGGTGCAGTCTATAGGTTCTGCCCCAGGTGCTTTTCACTCAAACAGATAATTTGTGACAGGTTACTTATGTTACTGGTTTGACACTGACAGTAATATTAACCAAAGTTTGCTTTGTGCCTAGAACAGACATATTTGAAATAATTCTGTTAAGCCAGCAGACATAATACACATTTGATACATAAAGAAAAAATAATTGTGATCTGTTTGTTTACTACTCTGATATGTCAGTTAAGTTGATGCTATTTTCATTACCCTGGGGTAAACGGTAACCGTTACACTGCTTACTTGCACTTGTACACCTGACATTGGAATAAAGCTCTTGCTTCGTTTTCTTTTCTTATCTAATAAAATGTCCTCATCATAAAATGACAACAGGGGTCCCATAGGCAAGAAATCTGCCTTTCAAACCAATAAGAGGTACTGAAAAGTTGGAATGGAACACTGTTTTAAAAATAATTTCAGAGGTTATATGTTCACTAATTTTACTTTAGTTTGTTTAGGTGGAATTCCGGAAAGCTGTTTTCAGATAAATTCATACCTCACACAGATACATGTAATATTTTCTTTCAGACTACCATAGTTATCAACAAATAAAGGGATGGGAACAAAAAATAGGTTTCTACTAAATTAGTACAACTGACCCACTTATGTTGCAGACTGCATTTTTCTAAATTGCTGTTATAAGTGCGGTAGCTTGTGTCTGTACACTGAGCGAGCTAAATCTTGATTTTATACATTAATTAAATTGCTAAAGATAATTTGTTTCTAACCAGTCAAAAGGCTACAAGAAAATCCTGACATTTAACATATGGGAATGAATTGGATGGGTTGGAACTATCCATAATAAGAATCTTCTAATTCTCTGTGTTGATTAAAGGAATAGGTGTAAGGAATAAATGGTGAAAAAATTTCCAAATCTTGTGGATAGAATCTGTTAGTTCTGGATCAAAAGACACAATTGTGCATTGTAATGTGTCTGATTAAAATCTTTTTAAAAGCAAAAGTCGAAAATGTGATATTTCCTGCCTACCTAATGCAAGTGTCATTTCTTTAACCTTGGTGCTAACTGATCAGTTTTAGTTCTTTGTTTAGCACAAGGAATGGAAATAACAGCAAAAGTTTCATTTGATTTGCATGTGTCATTCATAGATAAAACCAAGATAAGATTAGAGAAAATATGCGCAAGGACTTTGCTGTTATGAACATTGTGTATTTGGTAGTTAGCAAGCCCGCATGCTTTTACGTAATTTGTTTAAACCATCATTCGTCATACTTAAAATGCACAAAACATATTGTGCCAAAATACACAATACAGTAGTGTGTTTCCTTCCAGTGATATTGGTCATAGTCCAATTTCAAAGGCTAGTTTGTGGATATTCCAAAATAATTATTATTTTGGACCTGTCTTTCAAAATGCTGCCTAACCTTAGGGATCTGAGTGTTGGCAAAGAATCTTAGTAAAACATTTGGTTTAAATACTGGAATGCTAAATACGAAATCTATCTTAATAGTTCAGATTTGATTGCTATCGTTCTTGGGGAAATGTATCAGGCTTCTTGAATTTCAAATCTCGATTATATCAAGTGAGATATTTTTCTTCAATCTGACAGCATGTTACGTTTGGGGTTGTTGCTATTGCTTTATTTATGTGATGGTACAACTCTAGCATTAAAGTTGCAGTATTCTTGAGAAAGTGGGTGTGTGCAACATTTTAAAAAGTATGCATTTAAATACAGTCATTTACGGAATGGTTGAGTTTAGACTTTGGCCTTGTCTGAGTATGAACCAGAGTACTGTAAAGCAATAATTTAAAAAAAGGTGGTGGACCATATATATCCATGGGGGATTAAAATATTTTGAAACATGAATTTGATTCGTTTTAATTTGTACTTCAGGAAAACTATAAAATCAAGAGAACATGATTAACAACATTGTTACCTCTTAAATATATTATTTCTCCTACCATAAATATATTCTTGCTCCTTGGTGATCTCAGTGTCTTGTATGTTAACATGAAAACCAGATTGCTTTCATGAAATATAAGTGCATAAGTACATGAGAAGAAGCTATTCCTTTTTTATGCCTTCGCCAGTATCCCTTGGGAAAATTTATAATTTTAAAAATTTACTGGCTGTACTTAATATTACAGTAGATGTAAGAAACTAGGCTCCATGTATCTTATAGATTAGTGAGGGCTAACCTTTTTCTTATGTGCCAAAAGGATGCGTGCGTGCTGGCACCCATAATGCAATGTGCCCCTCTGCGCATGCGTGCAAGACTCCCAACCCCCCCGATTCTGGGCCTAGCAGGCCTCCCTGCAGCCTCCTGGACCCAAAATGTGCTCTACCCCCGCCCTGGTAAATGCGTGTGTGACACACCCCTGCACATGCACACGTCTCCTGCATGCGCCCCGCCCCCTGCGAATCCCAAAAACAAGCTGGCTGGCTGGAGGCGTGCGCATACATGCGCGGTGAAGCTGAGCTGCGTGACGGCTCACATGCCCGCAGAGATGGCTCTGCATGCCAGCTGTGGCACATGTGCCATAGGTTCACCATCATGGTTATAGGGCTTGTGCTAGTGCAAGGGTGTCAAACTCGTGGCATCACAGCAGCATCATATGACTTATTTTTCTCCTTCGCTAAAATGCATGGGTGTGGCCAGTATGTGACACATCTGGTCCACGGGCCGTAGGTTTGACAGCCCTATGCTAGTGTTTGCAGCATGTTTCATGGAAGTGTTATGACTGATTTGCCATAATAGCCTCAATCTATGAGACCAAAAGGTGTGTCCAATAATGCACCATACAGGTAAATATTTGCCACAAGTTGCTGTTCTAAATGTTTAATGTGGGAGTGCTTCATGTTAAATATATGTTTATAGTAGTTCATTGATATATAACTGACCCCATCACCTTCCTTCATAAGGCTATACTGATGATCAAAAAAGTGATTTTCATATTTTATCCATGCTAAGTATAAATAATTTCCCATAGGTCTGCTAATATAACACCTGTGTACTGTACTGGACAATTTTATATGAAAAAAAACAAGGTACTTCCAACTCTGTTAATAGCATTTTACCAGTTTAAATCTGTGTTTTCCAGTTGTGTTAGTGTTTTAAAACTTAGACTTCCCAGACAAAAATTATGTGCCATAGGTATTCTGGGGAATGTAGTTCCAAGGACCTTTATTTAATAGATAGAGATTTCGCAGACTTAAGATTTAACTGATAGGAACTTTGGCCTGAATTTCAAGCAATATCACATTGCCTGAACAAAGTGGCTAGTGCAGGGGTCGGCAACCTTAAACGCTCAAAGAGCCACAAAGGTCCTAAATAGAAGCCCCCTATTCAATTCTGGAGCCGACTGGAAATCCGATTCCCCCACCATATAGTCTCCTCCTAGCGCGGCATCCTTTTTTCCTCTACCTATCCTAACCGAAAGCCCTATCAATTGTGGAGCCAACAGGCAACAGGGAGCCGCAGCAGAGGGATGAAAGAGCCACATGTGGCTCCAGAGCCGCGGGTTGCTGACTCCTGGGCTAGGATAATGTTATCCAACACAACTGCATGACAGTAGCACAACTGAGAGAACCATTTCCTTGCTGGCCTAAACACTACTGGCCACTATTGCTTAACAAATCAGTTCCAATCCTAAATGTCCCTGATGCCCATTTGTACATTGGGCATTTTTTTCTGCCTCTCCCCTCTGATGATTGCTATTAACAGCAACAAGCCCAGATTTGTATGAGGACAAAAAAAAACAACTGTTGATTAATCTCCTTTGGACATCAATGAACATCCCTTTCCCCATTTGTAACTATAGGGCACTAGGTTGGAGGAATCTGCAACAAGAAATCTTGAATAAATCCACACTAATTTGTAGTCTGCCTATTTATTTTTATTCAAATTTTTATTTTATTTTTCTCATTTTTATTCAAATGCTATTTTTGCAACATTTATAAATATACATTTATGTATATGGACATTCAAAAGGGCTTTTATTTCTCAGAATGGCCCTTTTGAATTATTTGTTTTCCTGTTGGTAGTAAGTAAAATGGGCTCATGATGAATAGATCAAATTTCTTCGGCCAGATGTAATAGAATTGATGCATACTGAACTGGTCTTGAATTCAGTTTTCTTTTGAGTATCACAATAACCATAGCAAGGAAATTAGACCCCCAGAGTCCTCAGCCTGAAGACGCTACATAAATACCAGGAATGTGTAAACGTGATTACTAAAGAAAAAATGTATATCTTTAATGGTAAGAAGCCACATTAGTCTATGGTGACAAATCAGGAGGACTCGGGTAGCAATTTTTATTAAAATACATTTTCATGAACTGCATAAAGCATGTTAGGTGGAAAAGGTGCTATCAAGACTCCTGGGGTTTTTTGGTAACTTTTTGGGGAAATGCGATCTACTCATGGTGTGTGTGGAATCACTAGATGATAGATGGTTTCCTGTGGCTTGTTAGGTTTCACCTCTAGTGCTTGCTGCTGCTTATGGAAGGCTTGTGATACAGGAACTAGAATTTTCCACCACGAAAGGCCTTTTTTTGGCCAATTGAGTCCTTTGGAAACAGAGTGAGGTGGCATCTCAACACTAACTAGTTACCATCTAGTGATGGTACTGGTTACCATATTTCATAAGCTGTGTGCTTGTAGACTTGGGATATTTGTATGGGTTATGATTGAATCTCAGGGCCATCAAGTGGTCTGCATTCTACTTGGTGGCTTTAATCATTGCTACCCATCTCAAAATTTCAACTGCTGCATGCTTTTCCTTAGAACCTTATATCTGTATTCTAGTGCGGTTGTTTCATGCTGCTGAGGCAAATACAAAATGTATTCCATATCCAGCCCTATTTAAACGTGAGGTCAAAAGCTAGTCTTCAAGTCCAGCTTAATTCCTGGTGACTTTATAGGTCACGTCAGTGTGACTTTCTTCTTATACAGAAGTGTTTTGCTGCTGCCACCTTGCAAAAACCTTTGAGTTCTGGGACTTCCTGGTTAGCTCCCATCCAAATAATACTAATCAGATCTAATCCTGTTTAACTGATCAGCCAAAGTTGGTTAGTTGCTGCCACCTAGCTGAACTTTAAATCCATACACCTTCAGGGGAAAAAAAAATGCTGCTCAATTGTCTGTTGACAATTAGTACCTAATAATTGTTTTTTTTTCAACATTATGGCCATCTTTGGAAAACCCTATCTTATTAGCTTAAAGAATATTTAAATTAGGAATTGAAAAAAACGATTGGACAAGATAGACATATCTTCACCTAAGGTTTTTTGGGACATCTGCATAAAACAACTAATCATTCCTGTGCTATATAATAAACTATGTCAAATTCATGCTGTTTTTCACAATCTCAAACTTTCAGTGCAATGCACAAACAATCTCAACTGCCTAAAACCTGTAAAATTTGGGAAAGAAAAGAGGAAGGAAGATGGGAGTGTTTAATTGCTTAACTGAGTGAGCTACTCCAATTTATATTCCAAGCTAATTGCAATCTTGGCATGTTGGCCTATTTTTTAAAATTCACACAAAAATCAGAGTGAACCATAAGTGATTAAGGACCATAAGTGATTAAGGATAAATACTTCACTTTTAAAAGGTGAGGTCTCCTACTATATCACTTTTGGAGCAAGAGTAAAGTGGTTTACTATTAACATCTTCCAGGATGTTTTTTTCCTTTCTTGTCCTAAAGATCCTTTTTTGAAAGCTAACTAGACTTACCGCTAGTTTTTCCTTGAAGACATTATTAATGTCTCATTATGGACTCATTAATAAAGTCCAGTTGCCTTTTGAAAAAGCACCTTTGGCACAACCATGACCTGGGTGACTGAATCTCCATAGACATTTTTCTATGATATTTCTTGATAGTCTCTAGTCTTGATCCTAAGCAGACATCCAACTTTAACTTTCTTAAATCAACTAATTTTTTAAAATGAATAAATAACTTTTTCTCTTACTTAACAGGAAAGGCTTAGAGCTTTTCCACCTAGTCTAGATTTTATTGACAAATGTAGGCATGGAGGAAACATTATAAAACATACTTAGTTATTGTAAGTAAGACAAAAGGCTTTTCTTGGTAAAAAGAGAGAAAACTAGCAGAAAAAAAAGGTACGATTAAATCTGATATAAAGGTAGAACAACCAATCTTTTCCTATTCCATGAAGTCGCTGAGGTGGGAAACCATATGAATTTGGTTAATAAATTACATTTCTTTCTATCTAACCTACAATCCACTAAGTTCCTTGAAACAATTTCTAGTATTTTGTGGACCAATTTTGCTTGAAATTGAAAAGCTTGCTTAAACAGTGTAAGATTTTTCTATCTTTTTATAAGCATTTAAAAAAAATAGTATCACATATTTGAATTAAAGCAAATGTAACGATCAGTCATGCCATTTCATTTACAATAGGATGGACTAAGGATCTTGTTATAACATGTATAAAACCTAAGATAATGATGCAAAATTAAGGCACTAAAATCTGTTTGATCCGTATTTCAAAGAGAAAATCTGGATTCGACACAGCAGCTCTTTACAACAATTTTCCACTTTCTAATAGAAAGGATAATAAATCTAATGCTAAATCCCCAGGGAGGGAAGAATTAATCATGGTGTAGGGGAAAAGATTTTAGTTCTCAAAAGAAAATTTCCTATGTCATCTAAGTATTCTGTTAATCTCTGAAAGAACATGTATTTAATATTGCTCTCCTGGACTGAATTATCTAGACCTGGAGCTACTGTAGATACCTAGAATGTGTAGGAAGAAATGCCTATCTAAGTCCAGTTCCAAGTGGGGAAAAAGTCACTGGAAACATGGAGACTGCTTGGAAAGATGGTTTAATGGTGGACAGGATCACATGGTTTGAGTTCCTGAACAGAAAAGGGCCAAGATACTGAGTATCCTGGTTTTATGCCCTCTGTTGGGCCCCACCTTAGTTTCCTGTACAAGAAATGTATCCTGATTGGCTGTCAGACTCCCAGGGGGTGGAGATGTTAGTTAACTTTGTAGGCTGTCTCAGGCCTGGT
>JANHFT010004127.1:57335-70088 GCA_032467955.1 Pseudoxenodon macrops
TAATGGTTCTAGCCAGAGGTGGGTTCCTACCGGTTAGGACCTGTTCTACCAAGTAGGTAGTAGGCCGCTGGCGACGTCACGGAGCCAGTTCTTCTCCGTGGGTGCCACCTTCTTTTTATTTTAATTTTTGGGGGGAGATTTTTTTTTTGTATTTTTGGGGGGTTGTTTTTCTTCTGCACATGCACAGAAGCCAACTTTCTGGCACTGCGCATGCGTCCCCATCTTGTTTTTGGCCTTTTTTGGGGGAGGGGGGTTTGAGGTTTTCTTCTTCTGTGCATGCACACGCCCATACAGCACAGGAGGCAGCAAACCAGCGGTGAGGTAAGTTAGAACCCACCCCTGGTTCTAGCAAACTGGGGCCGCCAAGTTACTAATGTAGGAACCCACCTCTCCTGTATACATAATGACATCCTCATAGAAATGAGATTACTCACATACTTGTATCACTTTGCATTGCGAATGTTTATTTGATACAGCTGTATTAGTTCGATAAAATAGTCCATGAGTCTTTACTTAACATATACATCCCGCTTCCTCTTATAGATGCTTATAAATCTTCAGGTTGTGCTTGAACACACCCAGTGAAGGGGAGCTGCCACATCCCTCTAGTGCTGAACTTATCTTGTTAGGAAGTTTCTCCTGTCATTCAACCAAATCAGTTTCTGCAAAAGACACTATTCTCTGTCTTACCTTCTGCATTCATGTGGGACAGGCTCCCCTACAGAATTTGTAGGGGAAGAGAGTCCTAAGGAATGGAGCAAGAACCAGCCAGTCAATGAGGACTGAGTATATTTAGTTGTCTCGAAATAAAAAGGAATAAATCAGAAAAATGAAATAGGATGGAAGACCATCTTTGACATGTCCTAGCTGATGGAATAGGAACTCCCACATCTTTTGTTCTTGAGAAATGAGCTAAAGACCCCGATTTTTTAGATCAAAACGATACATAGTCTGAAAATGCAAGAGAGCTTGGGACAGGAAAGGAGCCTCCTACGATTGCCTACTGGCATTCAGGTGTCCCACGGGTAACGTAACACAGCCCCCCCCCAAATTGCTTTCACTGAGGCAGGCAACCACTGTGGTGATTCCTGGCTAACACTTGCCATACTCTAAAAATAAATTTAAAAATATAAAAATAAGAGAGTTAGCTGGGGAATGGAAGACCCTTGGAATATTGTTGAACTACAATCTCCTAGCTGCCTCAGTCATCATGGCCTAAATGAGAATTGTTCATAATAGCAATAGCACTTAGACTTATACACCGGTATCACTTCATAGTGCTTTACTAGCCCTAAGCGGTTTACAGAGTCAGCATATTGCCTCCAACAATCTGAGTCGTCATTTTACCGATCTCAGAAGGATGGAAGGCTGAATCAACCTTGAGATGGTCAGAACTGAACTGCTGGCAGTTGGCAGAATTAGCCTGCAATACTACATTCTAACCACTGAGCCACCACGGCTCTCAAAACGTTTGAAATTCTGCTTGGTTGTATTTTAATTCTAACTTTTGACAACCAGACACCAGTGCCACTAAATCATTCTGCTATTCCTCATTGTTAAAAGTGATTAACAGATCCATAAATACAGTCTGAGGCATAATTTTGTCAACTAAATACTACAGATTGCTTGTGCTATTTGCTTTGTTACATCCTATCCTATCTTGCCTTCTCCTTCAAGAACTGAACTGGGACCACACATTCTCAGGAGCCCATTTTTGTTATCTCCATTCTCAGAACCCCTCAAGGTTTGGGTAGCACTATACTTTGCACTGAGGGAAGGGAGTGAAATTGGTCTGGGACTCCATAGAGCACACATTTAAGTTCTAGAATTAGTACATCATAAATTTAACCTATTAAAATCCCACTGACTTCAAGGGAACAAATATGTAGCTTCATAAAGCCTGGATAACATTAATATATCCCATATTGAATGGTCATTTCAAACATTTTAAAATACCTTTCATCCAGAGGTGGGTTCTGAATCTTCTTACTGCCAGTTCGTTCAGGGTCACACCTCAAGCGAGCGCGCAAAGCACATGAGCGTGGCAATCCAAAATGGCGGCATCCACAGAGACGCCGAAGAAACCAGCTCTATGACATCATCGTGGAGTTATTACAAGTCCTATAGAACCAGATAGAACTGGTAGGAACCCACCTCTGCTTTCATCCCATTCTCTTTCACATAATAACTGACCCACAGTAGATGGCTGGCTGCTAAGGCAAAAACTTATTTGTATGGTTTTGGCTTTGCACTGTGCGCAAATATATTATGGCTGGTTAATGAGAGGTTTATAGCAAGCAGGGTACATGAAATTTGGTGAATTTCATGGCTCAATAAAAATTTGAATCTGAACTACCTGGGTCTTTGCCTAATTGCTTCCCACTGGTTCTTGCCGATTTATTTTTTCAACGAAATTTTAAACCAACTAAGTTAGTCCTGCTTTCCAAAGTAATGTTTCCCACCCGAACTTCCTAATGCAGCCACTTGTAACAATAACACATTGTTCTGAGCTTTGCTGTTGGTATTAACAAAGATTACCAGTGTGATTTGCCTTTGGGATAATTCTTGACTGGAGTCTGACTTGAGGAAGGAATGTTAATTGCCCAAGATATTAAAGTTATGCCCCTCAGTGAGAGCTAATTGTTAGGAGATTGCTCCTGGATAGAGGGCTATTCTGCAATGTTCTGCTTAGGAAAAGCTAATCAGAGAAGGGGGTTGTGAACATACCTTCTCTCTTAGCAAAGGATGATGTAATCTCTTTTAGCTCTCTGTGTGGAGTGAGAAAAACAGCAGTTTTGATTCAGGGAATAAAAAAGAAGCAGAGAGAGGTGAATTCTTTAAGTCAAATCTGCTTTGGAATGCTGCCTTTTTTCCTGAATAAGGCCATGAATTGAATTGCCTTTTGGGGTCATAAACTCGGCTTGCAATTTGAAAATAAACACAAAGCCCCATTAAGCTAGTTTAGCACAGTGGTTCAAGTGTGAGGCTAAGACTGAGGAAACTCAGATTCAAATCCATACTCTGCTATGGAAGCCTGCTTGGTGACTTGGAGCTTAGTCACTTTATCTCAGCCCAACCTATTTCTCAGGTAACTGTTGCTGGGGGGAAAATGGAGGAGAGTGCCCTATATGCCAGCTCTCAGGAGGAAAGTGGGATATAAATCAAAGAACTTCAGCCTCCATTATATGTCTCTGGAACTCCTTGCTAATGAGGAAGCTTGTGAATTTAATTGTGAAACAACAATAGACGCAGAATGCACATTCACACATTATATATTATGATATGCTTGGGTTTATGTTATTATGAATCTGGCAACTATAGTTTATAAAGCAATGGCTGGAAACTAATCAAGGAGAGAAGCAACCTAGAAGTAAGGAGAAATTTCCTGACCAGAACAAACGAACCAGTGGAACTGCTTGCCTTTAGAAGTTGTGGATTCTCCATCACTGGAGACTTTTAAGAAGAGATTGGACAACCATTTGTCTGAAAAGTTGTAAGGTCTCCTGCTTGAGCAGAGGGTTGGACTAGAAGACCTTCAAAGTCCCTTCCAACTCTCTTATTCTGTTAAAGCATACATTATGGCAGCCGGCCAATTGTGGCTTATGCAGCAAACCGTATTTAAGCCATACTTTAGTAGTCCAATGTGGTATACCAACATTTAAAACAAACGTTTTGGCCTGCACTGTAGCCCCAAGTCTGCTTAAGCATAACCTTACAATCCTCACAGCAGAAATGCAGCTGCAGCCACTACTCAGTCTTTTGGGTGTCCCGCAAGCCAAGTAGGGGCACGTGGCTGGCCAACATGTGCAAAGCCTACTCATAGTTTGAGTAGTTCCAGCTTAAGACAAGCTGCGGCAGGTTGTTTTGGCAGGCATCCTAGCTTGCTGGCCAGCTGATGTTTCTCAATACAGCAATTGAACAGCAGGTTTCCTTCGTTGAGTAGCTGGCAAGTTTTCCCACTAGATCAGAGCACTTCTTCCTCAAAGAGGCTCCTTGTCTGAAACATACAATGTAGCACACTGGTGATACAAAGATATAAATATGTGCACATGATCATCCTTTCCAGAAAAGACTTTCTTTTAGCGTCATTTCAGTGACGCAGAGAGCAGTAAACATATTTCACAAAATACTATCTTGCCCATTTCATTCATAAATATTACAGAGGGATCAGTGGAAGAACAGATGGATGGATCCCTTGGCACCTTCTGGGCTGCCTGTCTCACCTGGGCTTTTACACATTTTTAATTATTTCTTGTTAAATGGAAAGGTTGCCTTATGCACAACCATCTCTATCATCACCTTAGTTTTCATAAATGCTTGTGACTCCAAATGGCCACGTTTTCTTCAAAAATAAAAACAATGGACCCTGTGCTTTCTATGACAGTGTCTGCTTGCCTGGAAAAAGGCCAAAGTTAAGTTGGGATAGAATAGTATTCTGAAGATTGGAGGAGGGGATTTGGAGGAGGGAGGGAGGAAAGAAAGCTAGTAAGCGTTTTTTCAAAGCTCTCTTGTTCTCAAAAGATTCATAATGCACTTTTAAGTTCACAAAATTTAAAATAAATACAATCCTGCTTCCCTGTTCATCTGAAATACATCATAATGCATTTCAGGTTATGGAGTGTTGCTTCTTACCTGTTACCATAATTCACATCTTCATGAGTGATCCCTAAACATTTATTAGTTATATTCTTGAAAAGCTCTGTTGCCTCTGAATCTCTATGCTTTCAGTGGAGAGAATGAACAAGTTACTGAAAGCCTCTTTCAAAATGTCAAGCTTTAAGACAGTTGGTGTGTAGAAAGTTCAAGATTGCTCAATTTTATTTCCGGCATGACTTGTACTAAGTGTTGCTCTTAGGCATGTAGGGAATGATTTATTTACCCAATTTTTTATTAGCAAATATTTGATGTGCCATGACTATGTAACTTAGTTTGTGAAATACTACAAAAGCAGAGTTCCAGTCCTCACAGCTTTGCATTTGTACTCTAGGACAAGAGACATAGGTTCTAGAACAGGGCACAAATGCAGTCTGCATTGAATTCAGTAAGAAGATTGGTCTCACATAAGCAAGATTATACTCTTTCCTTAATAGTGGCTTACTTCAACTTTCCCAAGAATGGAGCAGAGCTGAAAAGATTAGTGTGGATTTGTATTGTTAATGGGATGGGCAAGATGGCAATCTTTGTGCTATGTGATCAGCAAAGATAAGCACAACCTAGCCAAAGAAACACTTTTATTATCATATGATACTGCTATCCACCTTATAACTTAAATGTGTATCCTGAATATTCTGTTTGGGAAGGCAGCAAGATATACATGATACTGGTAGTAATCATAACCATAACAAAGTTCACTGCTCAGGATGTTATGTATATAATTCTGGTCCTGTAATTAAATATATTGTCCAGAGTAATTTTAAAGTATTCATTCTGAAGTATATACTAATTCTCTTCTGAAATAAATGTACCTAAAATGTAGCATGTTTCTGGAACAATTACTTCTCTCCTAATAGTAATTAATTCTGAAAAAGAGAGTATCATTAGGTTGTTTAACATTTCTGTTTAGACTTTGAGTGAACTTCACTAAGAATTTCAAATATTTACTGCCATTGTCAGTAAAATAATTTTATATTCAGTTAATGTCATGTAAGTAATACTTCTGCTATTTTTTCTACCTGTACTTCATGTTCAGGTAGTACTACCTGCATTTCAATTCCAAAGCTAGATAATTGCTCCCCTAATATTTTTAGAATATAAATGAAATAAATTATCCGTTATTTTCTTGTGCAAGAGATTTGGAAATGAGCAAGAAAACAGAATGCATGAAGCAAAGACAAAACAAAGGAGAGGCAGCCCTGGTTTTTCATTTGTTTCTGCTTTTAATCCATATCATCCAATTAGAGAGTATTTTCTTAATTTCTGTATCAGTATTTATTTGGATATAAAATGTATTGATATAAAAATAACAGATTTAAAATAGCCCATGGATAGAATCTGTATAGATAAGCTCAACAAAACTAAATTTAGAATCAAATGACTTTCAATCACTGGGAGGTTTTATGACAGTGAGGTCATCTTTTCAAGTTTTGTTTTCAGTTCTCACAAAAAATCTGCCAATCACACCGTTCCTTTCTGAAACCTTCATGTCTGTGTGTTAAATGACAAATATTTAAATTGCTAACATTCTTTAATACAATTCTCTGCAGAAATTGAAAGCATTTTCTGCCTTAATAGATTTAGAGAAAAGTGTTAGTGTTATCATTTGCTTACATAGAGAAAATATTTGTAAGCATCTGGATTTCTATTCATTCTGTTATCCCAAAGATCCCATTGATTTGGTATGTAACCTATCCATGGAGTGTTGCACGTGTTAATTTGAAAACTTTTTGTAAATTATCTGATGGTCTTACATGTATACTACTATACTACAATTCTATTTTGTCCTCCATTTCTTTCCATTATGACCAATCAAATGTTTAAGAAAAAATGATTGCCGTAACATCTGCCCAATTGTAGTTCTCATCACATTTGACATGACATGTTTGTGTAAAAAAGCCAACAAGATTAAACTAAAGCTCATTAATGCCCTTCTCCTTATTAATATCCTTCTCAAGGATATGTCAATACAATGTTGAAAATCTATGTATTCTACATTCAGATTTCACAGTCACTGTTAACACAGAAAAATCTTATAAAGCATCAGATTTTATCAGGGCTGTCACAAGAGGTGCTGCGTTCCGACACAAGTAAAATGTGGTTTCCATTTTGATGGGCAAAAGCTGAGCCCAAAGGACGGGTCAAACGTATTATCAGTCACGAGTCCCTTTGTGCCTACAAGAGATCTAATCCAACCCACCATGAATTTCTTATCTACCGCCAAATTGTAGTTCAGATTCTTGTTGAGAGCTTAAGCTTACAATAAATCTTTATACCCATTTGAATTGCTTGAATCTCATTTCCCTGGTGCTTGACAATACATCTTCTTTCAAAATGGATAAGAAGATGCTACTTTCCACTTCAGTTAAGAGTACGAAATCTTATTTTCAACTTCATTTAGGCAGAATGATGAGTACTCATTGTCAATTTGTAAACTAATGACCATATTTTGAAATCTATGTTTTATTGAGATTTTAAAACAAATTAATAGACTAAACAATAAGTATTAACAATTGCAAATACAGCTTATTGAGGGGGGGATGGATCAATGTGATTAAGATCTTTGTATTTCTATGGGACTGGAAAGTGCACAAGTTATTTACAGACTTTGTCTTTCTAATGTCTATTTGCATTACTTTGCTTTCCAATTTCTTCTTTTACAATAAAGTTTATACTGTAGAGGATTGTGTTGTCCTCATGAAGCAAGCATGACCTTACAAGAATTCAAAGCAATTACTGACAGATAGTCTTAGCAAGCTGACATCCATCAGGGCTTGAAGAATCAAAAACTACTGAACAACAACTGTTCACCCTGCTATGTTTAATGTTGAGGGCAAGATTTTAATGTCTTCATCTTTTTCACACAAAAAAACAGTAAATGAAATAAATGCATTTGACTAACTTGTAACAAGTAAGAAAAAATGCTCATTGGCTAGGTGCATCAGACGACTCTGGTAGCTTGAAGCAAACACTGAGACTATTTGGTGTAGCATGACCTCAGTCCTGAGGCAGAAAATCCTGCAATCTTACATATGTTTATGAGATTATTCCCATACAAATGGATGAAGAACTGAGCCAACAAAATTCTTATGCAATCTAACTTCCTGGAAGTGTAGTTAAGAGAGTAGTATGCCTAGTTATTTTTAATGAAATTACTTCCTGCATTAGTTCTATATCAATGTAACAAAACATATAGTTAATAAGCAGCTACTAAGAATTATACAGAATAATAAAATGAAGTGTAAGTCAGTGATAGAGTCCAAAGTAATAGACTAGGTTAACCTTTGGTATATTAAAAAAAACAGATAGGAACAATATTTGCTCAACGTATATTCCTAGTTAGTCCAATTACAAGGCAGTTTCCTGTATTCATAATTCAAATTTTATTATATGTATCTGGTTATCATAAGACAGTGGAAAGCAGAACTGCAAATAATTATCTAGGTAGCAGTCAGTCGTCATCCCTGTCCCAGTCCCCCCCTATTCACTGACCCTTAAGGGATCCTTATGGTCTCTGAGCTTGGTTGTTTTCTTGCAGACATTTCATTACCCAAACTAGGTAACATCATCAGTGCTACTAGTGAGTTTGCTCTCATTTTATACTCTAGAGTGGATTGCCTTATGAGTGTTGGTGGGAGTGTTCTTGGTGGCACTTGGTTGGGCTGTTTACTGTTAGCTTGTTTGGCAGTTCCTTGATTGAGGTATTGTATGGTTCTTAATTCTTAGTCAAATGTTAATCTTGGTGTTAATCTCTGTTCATCTGGGTATTGACTCTGATAAGGAAGTGTTCTGGTCTTTTGTTCTCACCTTGACTTATTGTTTCTTTTGAATGGAAAAAAGAAATAGTTTATGTCTAATTAATTAATTAATTAAAACTAATTCCCACAACACTATCAAATAATTTACTAAGACTGTATTACATTTCTTCTCTTCCTTATAGTATCTATCTCTTTCCACTTATTACTATAATCATATCGCTTGTATGTTTCAATTATATTGTTTTTGTTTCCTAGTACGATTTGATAGCTTATTAGTAACCTTGACTATCACTAAGTGTTGTATCTTTTTATTCCTGTTGAATGTATTTTATTCTCCTTATGTTCCACTGAGAACATATACACCAAAGACAAATTCCTTGTGTGTCCAATCACACTTGGCCAATAAAGATTTCTATTCTATTCTAAGATAAAAATGTGTTTGTTTTTCTTTGCCATACTACAATACTAGATCCTGGGCTTATTCATTAATGCTGAGTGGTGGGAGCCTCAAGTGCCTATGATCCCCTTTTAAGGTCCTATATGATTTGAAGCTTATCTTTCTTTGAAGTCACCTGCTCCAAATAGAATCTCTGCCCAGGGCAATCCTGTGAAGAAGGCCTGATGAAAGTCCCCATCCATGTAAAGTGGAATAAAAGGGGAATGGGAAGTAAACATTTGTTTGTGAGATGTCCCTTCCTATGTACTATTAAATATCTCATTAAATGTAAGACGTGTACCCTTTTATTCAAAAAGTTGTTAAAATGTGGCTTTTTAAATGTGTAGTTGGAGATTGAGGTGAAGAAGAGAGATGTACTCGAGCTGATTGATGTGTATATTTTTGTTATTTTGAATCTGTTGGCAGCTTTATTATTGATAACTTTAATATGCATAACATGTATTGTCTGCCATTAGAGTATGTGATTGAAGTGGCCTAGGATAGAAGCTTTTATAATAAATGAATAAAGAAACTTTTTTCAGCCCAATAATGTAGCTGTAGAATTTATATTGAAGATGTAGTGATGGCCACTGGCTTGGATAATTTTAGAGAATTACCATGGAGGACAGAGTTATCAGTGGTTCTGCATTACTTCCACCAATCTATTTTCAAGCAGCACTTAGTGAATATAAAGAGAGTAATACTGTGCTTATGGGCTTTCTCAAATAGAAGTAACTTTTTAGTCACTGCAAGTATTGAATACTGGACTAACAGGTCTTTTATGTATCTCAGTCTTTAAGGGATGAGCTATTACATGCAATATTATTTTCTCCTATACTTTGGAGAGAAAAACAGTTTCAGAGAAAAGTAATTTGAGATAGTGTTGAATTGAGTAAAGAAAGAATGAACTGACTTCTCTTCATATTGCCCAAACTAATGGACATTCTTTATTTCCAAATCAGCATTAATTCAGAATATTTGATCATCTGTCCTGGAAAGAAATATGTCTCTCTTCCTTACTTCACTTTAGCCTTTTAAATTTTGTCAAACAGATAATTGAAAATTTGAACCGTAGTTTTCTCTGCCATAATTAAGCAACCTAATCACTAACAACATTGAAATGCTTTTTAAGGTGTCCGGCTTTAATTTCTGGGTTAAATAAAAATGTAGTAGGTATTGCTCTGGAAACTGATATTCTTTTTCAGAAATATTAAACATTATTTTTTCTTGACCAAATTATTTAACTGATTAGCAATATTTATTTTTTTCAGATAAAAAATATAGTTGAAACTCTACAGTACTTGAATAGATATTTCCTCAGACACTGTTTCAGTGAGGATCATGGTGGCGCAATGGTTAGAATGCAGTACTGCAGGCTACTTCTGCTGACTACTCGCTGCCTGCAATTTGGCAGTTCAAATCTCACCAGGCTCAAAGTTGACGCAGCCTGCCATCTTTCTGAGGTCATTAAAATGAGGACCCAGATTGTTGGAGGCAATATGCTGACCCTGTAAACATCTTAGAGGGCTGTAAAGCACTGTGAAGCGGTATATAAGTCTAAGTGCTGTTGTTATTGCTATCATAAGAACAAATTCCAGAATGAAGAAATTGCTAGGTAGTATCAGGTTATACTTATACTAAGTATAGATATATATGATTCACATGTTTGGACAGCCCATACTTACATTATGCAAGTAAGATACAGTTACTTAATTGTGTAGGACTTTTATTTGTTGTTTTGCTTTTAATCTTTTTAATGAAAACTGCCTTATCAAGCTTTAGCCCAAAAGACAGGTAGAAATAAATGTGTAAAAAAAAACCTTATACGGGGGCTTTTAAATTGAAATAACAAAGAAAGAAAATTAAGCTTCAAATAAATTTCATATCTAAAGTCAAGTTTCAAAACTGAATTGGAAAAAAGCATTGTTATATTTGCAGTTGTTAAAAAAGAGTCATTTATGGCCAGAGTAAGTTGGCTAAGAAGTCAGAAACCAAACCAGTTGAAAACATAATTGAGGTTCTAGAAGGTAGAAAGACAAAAGAACAAATGTAGGCAGGATTAAAAGCAACAGGGTAAGAGGTTGCAGGCTCACTACTGTAGTAATAGATGTTGTTTCTAGTTAATTAGATACTCTGAAACATACCTTACTAAACTGATATTTATCATTCCTATTAAATTATTTAGACATGTTCTGGTAAACATATAAATGTTTACTGCCCACATGCTTTTCCTTTCAAGCAACAGCATTTTGGTGTTTCTCCACATTATGATATTCAAGTTGGGTGGTTCTGTCATTCACTTGGGCTGAATATCTGAGCAGACAGTCCTGTGGTTCATACCACAGTGGTATCATCTAACTGATCTTTTTTTTTGAATAGTCTTCTTTTTACAGGATAGTGCCATAACTACTGGACAACTTTTTAAAAACTAAACAGTGTTACCACATAACTGCTATAATCCTCTGTGGCCTTTGGAGAATGAATATTGTTTTATCGAAAATCATTTCCACTATCCCCCCTTTTAAATAGGCCTTGCCATTTTCAGATGCATTATTATACAGCACAACTTTTTGTATCACAAGCATTGTTAGAGTTTTAGCATTCACATTTAATGAAAGTAGCCCATGAAAGAGAGGAAATCTTTCCAAAGAACAAAGAAGAAAAAAGTTTTTAAAAATCACATTATATATTAACACAACAATATTCAAACCTTAAACAATATGATGACAAGGATCAGATTTTTCACAGTGTTGGAAGAATTTATTCAATTGTAAATTGTATAAATGTACATTTAAAGCAACATACATTATACAGTTTTTCCACTGAAGTAAAATAATTTTAGTTCTTACCCATGCATAATTAATCAAAGTTCTTTGTAGCTTGATAAATCCCAAAATTTCACAATATAATTCAGCATCACATTCATATCTTTGAACCATGATATTTCTTTACCATTTGCAACTTGATGAATATTAGACTAAACTGGTGTCAATGTGCAGCTGCCAGAACGTACAAATAAAAGTCCCTTCTTCCATATTGGAATTCTAGCATAAAGAAGATACAGCCTACTCCTTGCTAAATGTCCTCTGAAGCATCCAGTTTATTTGAAAAATAATCTTTGGTCAACTTAGTCTCATTTTAAAAATATACAATATTAATATAACATTATTTAAGACCCTAACCTATTGATTTGTTAAAAAAGAACATTTCCCATATCCATCGCAATATGGTTCTTAAATTATAAAGACAAAAATGACAAAACTTATATAAGTTTGAAGAATTTCAAAACCATTTTCTAATGGTTTCTAATTAGTTTAGGAATTTCAGAAACAGGTAGTGCGGTCAGAACTAAATTTTAATTGCATATATTTGCTCTAGGTTATCTTGAAAATTGGGCTAAAAATGGTTTTAATTGTACTGCACAATCAGAAACTGTGAAGTTTGTCACTCAGTTGGGGATATGCTCTCGTTAGCAGCAAAACTGTAAGAATGAGTAAGTGCTTTCATGATCATAACTGGCAGAATCATTCTATAACATTTCACTGCTCGTTTCTCTAGGGAGATCTCTTAATATTTATAGTCAGCCAAACCAAAGAACAAAAGGAAATACTCCACCCTATAGCTACAGAAGCTGGGACTTCTCAAATTCATCCTATTTGTGATTATTTTGTGCATCTTTTATAAAATTTCAGATAGTTTTCCATGATGTAGTAATGTGTTCCAGGATTTGCATTTGAGCCACTATTGACTAATGTTTGCTACTGTGTTTCCCCGAAAATAAGACAGGGTCCTATTTTCTTTTGACTCCCAAAATAAGCACTTGGCCTTATTTCGGGGAGGTCTTATTATTTTTGAGCTGCAGGAGGTAGTGAGCATGGTCACCTCATGGCTGCTGCTGTGTTTTGG